>VWZF01006058.1:163606-197537 GCA_013396755.1 Sclerurus mexicanus | reverse complement strand
ACCTCACACATAACACCCCACATACAGCTCACACGTAATACCTCACACAGAACACCTCACATACACCCCACACATAACACCCCTCATACACCCCACACATACACCCCACACACACCTCACACACACACCTCCATACCCCACACACACCTCACACCCCCCTTGCACACACACACACCCCTCATACACACCTCCATACCCCACACACCCTCCCCACACCCCTCAGAGTGCTGCGACCCTGCGGGGACCGGACCGGGACACATCGTGACATACCGTGACATATCGCGACAGAGCGCCCCGCAGGCTGGGATTACACGAGGGCGCCGTGGCAGCAGCTGCGGGATTATACCCTGCGGATTAGGGATTACGTTGATTCAGCAAACTGTCCTGTGCGTGCCTGGGAAAGATTACACCAGCAGAGTTACGAGCACCCCTTTGCTGCGGTTTAAGTAGGACAAATTAACTCAAATCAAAATGAAATGCACAAATAGAAAAAAGAAGGAAAAAAAAAATAAGTAAGCCAACCCAAGGTTAAGAATGCGCTTTAAATGGACAAAACAACAGTTATCCTCCCTTCTGCTGTGGAACAGCAACCAGCTATTACTGTCTGGATGAACCTTAAAACAACCAAACTCAGTATTATGAAGACTAGTTACATTTGATACCCGATGACTACCACATAAAAGTAGATAGCTAAACATTACAATAAACATTTTCTTTAGTAACTCAGAATCCTTTAAGTGGCGCTGGCCGAGTTTATTCTGTCGCCACGTGCTGAACTGCCTCCTTGTGCACCAGTTGGTAACTGGGATTTGTGGTGTCCGGCCCCTGCGTGGGCCATCACTGGCACTGGGAGCTGACACCGGGGTCACCACAAGGGCCGGGAGGTGGGAGTGAAAATTAACCACGCAGCGAGAACGTCTGAGTTGCATTGATCTCAGCTGAGTTCCTACAAGAGTTTAGGGATGACACTCGGAAGTGAAAGTGCCACAGAGGAAATCACTAAACGCACAGAATGAGAGCGTGTTACAGGGGGGTGGTTTCCAAGCTTGATAGTGGACTTTTTAATGCAGGTGTCTTGTCAAATTTATTAATTCCCCTCACATAAGCACGCACAAGCTCGAGACTGGAATCTCTATCTCAAAATTACAAATTTGTAGTATGGCTGCAGTAGTTATATTTGACAGAAGCTCAACTTCGTGGCTTTGCCAATGTCTATATGAATATCTCATACAGTAGAACTGGGGTTTCTGATGGGAATTTGCAGCTGGTTGCAAACTACTTAAGAAATTTTAGGAATGGAAAGCGTCCCCTTAAATTCACTGTAATGTCTCAAATTGCAATTTCAACACCATGACAAGAGTTTTAGGCTGCTGTTTTTAGCATATAATTAATCCTAGACATACTTCAGTGGATAAAATCAATATGTGAACCTAGAGGACTCAGTCATTTGTTGTCATTTCAGAAAACTGTAATGGAAAGAATTTTGAACAACTGTAGTCAGAGAAATTCACCTGTCAGTCAAAGCACACTGAGATTTGTGAGCTATCTATCACCTGCCTTTGCTTCTGTCTTTTATGAGAATTCCCTCACATCATGGCTGTCCTGTCCTAGAAGAGACTTTCAGTGTGTAAATTTGAGTATCACAGTGTCCTTATATAGATTTATTGTAACACCTCACCTTGAATTCTTCCTTTTTGAGATCCTTCTTTGTTTCAGGCAGTTTGATGGATTTGTTCTGACGCCTGATGATTTTCTGTGCTCAGATCAGTTGTGAGCCTCAGATGGGCAGGGGATGAGAAGTTACACCTAGATGAGGAAAAACAGACTCCTTTTAACAAGAGTTCAGGACAGTCCCTGGCTTTTGGAGAAAATAAGAGGTGTAGATTACTAACTGTTTGACAGATATCAAGGACACGTCTCAGAAGAAACTTTAATTAGCTGACTAAGCAATTTTTAAAATTTTTTCCCTTCACTGTTTTCACAACACAAATATTTGAGCTCAATATTGAGGCAGAATGAGATTTTCCTTTTTTTTTTTAATTTTTAAAAAGAATACATAATGCAGTAAAATCCCATCTTGAAGACGGCTGTAAGGTGCGACTTAATCTAAATGTACAAACAATGTGTATTTGAAATAGCCACATGACTGAAACAATCCTCTTTAATTTGGGGGAGAGTATACAGAGATTAATTTTAAAGAATGTTTGAATAACAAAGAACCATAAAACAAACCCCAAATCATTATGCAGTGCTTGCTTTTCCTCTGCCTGTGCTCATTAAGACCTCAGGTTACCAACTTTTGGGGATACAGCATCTCATGGAGCTAACTAGGCAAAGTACACCAAACAAAGAGGCAGTAGGGATTCTGATTTATGTGGGCAGTAAAGGTTCATTTAAAGACAAGTCTAGCGGGTTCAAGACTTGTCCCAATGTATCTCAGTATACACAGGAGACTTAAATGTATAAGCTGTAACATTTCAAGCGATGTACTGCTGTTATCAATACCAGTTCAGATGACAAAGATGCAGGGAAAAGGGTAGAACTGGTGTGAAGTTTTTTCAACGAGCCAGCACAGAACAAAACAGGCTATATTTTAAATTTCAGATTAAAGCGCTCTAACTGGGTACACAGAGTAACTCTTAATGAACTCCCAAGATGTATGCAAGATACACATCTGAGCACTGGTACCACTGGATTCTTAGTTTCTGCGAACATAGCCTACATTGCACCTCAGAGGAAGGCAGTCAGTTTGGAAGGGGGATGCACAAGTGTTCTTTGTGTTTCTAGTATGAACTCCGTGCACAGATAGGTGCAAGCAAGAGAGAATTGAGTTTAGCAACAGTTTCTGCTGTAGTATTTCCTTTCCATTAAACAAATCATCTTACTTTCTAATGAGATAAGGACTCCAATCTATTCTTTTTAGGACAATGATATATACTTGAAACTCTGTTCAGAGTGCAACACCCCAGGAAAAAATATCTATTTGTAAATACATGACCAGCTAATGATTTACTCTTCAGCCTTAGCAGAAAAAAAAAATAGGCCACAACTGTGAATGTTCTTTTGAAAGACATCTTTAGACCCAAATTGCGATACCTATTACCAGAACTTAAAAAAACTAGAATTATGCATACACACAGACACCCTCTTGGGTTGGTGAGGAAGTGTTTTCACTCCCTCCGTTCACCACCCCCTAGTTCCTTGAATATGCAGGCAACAAAGTTTGAAAATAAAGAGTTAGTAGTCCCAGAGCCTCTCCCAAGCTGCCCTGTTCTCCGCTGTCAGCCTATGAACAGTGTGTGGGACACTGAACAATTAGTCCTAGTCCAGGGGGCTGATGAGTGGCACAGCGCACCCGTTTAACACACTGATGCAGCAGAAAGCCTCAGCTCCCCCTAAGGGATTTGCTGCCAGATCACTGGATTTAAGCAGCTCCTGAAAAAGTTCAGCTTATGTCAGGAGCAGCACCAGAGATAGCGAGGTGCATACTGACAGTAGGATGAAGGAAAGGAGATGTGAGATCTCCTTTTTGCAGGAGCAAAACTAAAGTTATTTTGTCAATTCAAGGACTCCCGTCCTAACTAAATCTGGTCCAGAAGCTAGTCTGAAATTTAGGTTATGTATCCTGTTTATATTTTCTGCTATGAGAGCAACTGGATATTCTACAATTTTGTGGCACTTTCCGCGAAAAGGGAGACTAAATTAACAAGGACTGCTTGCTCCAATAACATACAAACTTAAATCAGATTTTTGACCGCTGCATAAAATATATTTATGATGCAATTTATGTGTGCTAGGCTATGTGAATATTTTGAATTCAGCAGTAAACTCCAGTGCTGATAACCCCAGGCAAATATGGGAGTGATTCTGTGAGCATAACGGGTGTTCCCTCTCCTGCACCTGCCTCTGCATGCGTGTTTGTCTTTGTTGGAACCTCTCCCACATTGCGCTAGATGGAAATGTGAAGCCTTTTCAACGGCACTTATAGAATCCAGATCTTGACTGCAGGAAACACCTATCTGCAGGGAGATTTATTTCTTCTAAAACCGGGATTTTAGTTCTGAAGCGAGTCCTGTTCCTTAGTCTCTATGTGCAATGTTAATTGTGCTCACTGTGTACACAAAGCAAGGCTGAGTACCTGTGAGGCAGCTCAGGAGGACGCCTTGGGGTGGGGACCTTGCTGAAACTGCCATTTCAGATCTTCTTGTATGGACAGGACACTTGGAAAGCTACAGAAGCCACCTGAGGTCCCATGAAAACCAGAACTGTGTGCTCATAAAGTAAGTACAAATGCATTATACCTTTTGAAATGGGCCTCTAAAGAAAGCTGGCTTTCTGTTACCGAAGGCTGAAGTGTAGGCAATGATTTCTCGTAAGGCTGGTAACTTATCCTATTTGATCATTTAATGGGAAAAAGTTTCTTTCTTCCAATATAGAGCAGTTTGCTTAAATAATTACGTATACTTTAAAGTATAATTAAGGATAAAATCAAACACGAGAAAGTAAGATCATCTGTTACATTAGGCTTGTTCAGTAATGTATTTGGAACAGTCAACCTTGACTATACCTAACGAGAAAGCAGAATGTAGCAAGGTTAGATGGTTATAGAGTTGACATATCTACAGAGTAAGTTTCTTTCAGCAATGTCAAGTGAAGATTGGTTTGTGTCCAGGCAGAGAGTTTCTATTGCAGATCTTAAAAACCATTGTACAAGCCTTGACCTGGCTGAGTTCGGGTAAATTCACAGCCCGTATTACTCATCTCACCCGACATCCAGACATGAGACACACTCAAGTGAAATACACACGGTCTCTGTAGGAAATGACAAATTGGGAAGTTCTTGTTTGTGGAACGCAAGAATTCTATCACCAAGACCTTCCCTGACTGAATAATTACCAGTCTGAGGACTGGCTCCATTGTGTGCACTGTCTTTCAAAGTGCAGATGTCAATCTAATTAGCTAGCCAGAAACAATCAATTAGACTGCCTAAATGCACAGGTATTACAATTCTGAATATGCATGGCAGTTTGGAAAAAGTATTCATGTTTAAACATGCTTTAGTGTGAATTTGGTTTTACTCTGCCTTTAGGGATTCGCTGAACTTGACAGCAGACTTGAATATTTGTTGTTAACTGAGAATTAATGGAACTCACATATACCAGTACCTTGCTGTCATAGTGCAACAGATGTCTTGGCTGCAACACTGGAAGTTGCATTCCAAAAGCTGTTTCTTCAGGGGAAAAAGTCACCAGCTTTAAAAATGACATGCTCAACTTAAATGTTTGTCTTTAGGTATCGTTTTAGAAGAATAGCCTCTGACCAAGAATAAAAACTGTTGTTGGGATAATATGCAAAGAGGTAATTTCTCCCCAGTCTTTACCTGGATACATACACACATAAAATTAGAATTCCTTAACATCCCATTGATTTTGGTAGCTGCTACTGGGATTGTTACAACTGCTCTGAGGAGCTGCCACCCCTTACTGGAGTTCACCTGCTGGTGGTAGGGACTCTGTAAGCAGATGTTTGCTTTGATCAGTCCCAATGTTGCACAGTTTGGGATTGATTAGCATACAGCCCAAAGCTGCTTAGAAGTGAGGAAGCATCAGCCCCCTTTATCTTCTGTCCACATGTCCCACTACTCCCCCTTTCCAGTTTCTGTGCTAGCAGCCTTCAGGATTAGACAGTCTAACATTTCAGCCTCCGGACTAGGCAAGACAGCTGAGTCAATACCTGGATTATCAAGACTGGCTTGGCGCTGTGGGGGTGAAGGTGGTGTTGAGCGTGAATTTGTTTTCTTTTTAATAGCTAGGACAGTCAGGTTAGAAAAGTTGAAATGCAAACAGACAAGACAGTTTAGGGATGCAGCACCATAACAGCTACTAGGAAGAAAATTAACTCTATGCCAGTCCTCAAAAAGGATAATTAAGAATAAGTGTATTTAGAGGCTGCTATTATCCCAGCCAGTTTTAAGTGCTCATAGTCGAGCATTAAGAAAGAACAACCTTGTTTTACTCCTCTTTGCTTCTCCTTCCACCAAATCCAACTTTTTTTAAAAAGTGACTTTCATGTCCTACTTCTCTTTAATCTCTCTCACAGAAGGATGTATCAAAATACACCCATATATATTATGTGCAACATACATAGAGTTCTGTTAATTTAAAAGCTAAATCTTTTGTATTTTTTTAATCGCCCCTCACAACCTGACTTGTTAAACTTTTTTGTCTTGATTATGGAGTCTGAATGTAGTATACATTTGACTTTCAAAGCATACAATTTGCATCTTTAGATTAATATAACGTATTGATTTACCTCATGAAAAATCATAACACATTCACCAATGCTAATGTAATTGGGTTTTGGCTTATACTGAACCCCTTCTGATTCTCCAGTATGCTCTTTTGCATCATTGACTATAAATTTAGAGGGATAAACTGGTGCTTTCACACTTCCCTGTCTATAAATACAGAACTGTAGCTTTGAAATTTGCTGCAAGCGACTCTATTTCAGTACAGTACATATACGGAGTACAATAATATCTATTTTTGTATTATAGCAAATTACAATTTGCTAGTAATAATTTTTTTTTAGTGTTAAAGCATCCTGAATTTTCTTTTATTGCCTTTCATAATTCTGACACCTATTTTATACTGTATTATGCTGATAATTTCACCAAGTAGCAGCAAAGTATTAATACACAAAACAGAACTAATAAAAAACCCAACTGGATGGAAAAAGGGCCACCTGATCTAGATGGACATAGAGGTTTCTTCAAGTTTCTCATTACTGGTAAAATTAAGGCTGTCATCTTTCTCTTAGGATTGGGAAAAAAGTCTGTCTCTAGAAAGAAATAGCCCATAGAAAAATGGTCTGTAATTAAATCAAAAAGGTCTCAAAGGCTCCCTGGGCATTCTTTTGTTCTCTCTCTGTGCCTCTCTCACTTTTCTCTAATAGACCTAAGACAGAGTGCCTGAGGTGCTTGGCCAGAACAGAAAAGTCTGGTTGGGCTGCAGAGCTGGCCCTTAACACAAGGATCACACCTTCCAGTGATCACTCTCCCAGATGTTCCCAGACCTGAGTGGCTCGAGGCACTTGGGTTTCTTCAGCACTCTGCTGCTGTGCCAGGGTGAGACAGGCCCATTTCTGCATAAAGATGAAGAAAAGAAATAGAACCACACGGCAGGATTTTAAGGAGGGTAACGAATCCTCATTATTCTCATGAGAATGTCTTTGAAACCTTTCCACGAGCAGTATAAAAGGATTTTCCTGTGGGGCCTACCTTCTCTGTCATCTTGCTTTTCCATCTGGTAGAATTTCAACAGGTAACTCCCTCAGACACTTAATAGAGACCTGAGAGCAGGTCAAAGTTGAGAGTTTTGTTTTTCTCAGTTGAATCTCATAATTGTGTAGATATCCTGATATGCTGTTCATCTGTTCAGTACCCTCTCTTCACTCAAGGGAGGATTCAATTGAGTTACACTCTTATAGAAGGTCCAATATTAGGTTTGGGTACACTAAATTAAATAATTTATAGTTCTTGTTTTAAAACCTCCTTGTTTTTCTCCTCTTCCCATTTTATTCCTATTTCAGTTGTACTCTTAGTCTTCTAATAGTGCATGAATTGCCAGTAGACAAGCACAGAAAGCTTCAGAGTTAAAATAAATTTCCATTTAACTTCTAAAAAGGTAGGGCAGAACACACAATTCTGTGCAACAAGGTCAAACATGAACAATCTTTCCAGCCTTTCATCTGCCCTCCTCCAGCTCCCTAATTTGTCTGCACACAGGCAAGAAGGTCCAGTTACCATCTGGATGCACTTCGATAACAGGAACATGAAACTGAATTCCTGTTGGGTGCTGGGACATAATTGCCTTCATCTTAAAATAATATAAGGATTTTACTTACACTCCTACATCAATGTGCCATCACAGAATGGAAGAATGTATGGAAAAAAGGGAGCGTGGACTTGCTAGAGATGGTCTGGAGGACAGCGGGATGCACGCCGGTTTTGTTGCACAGAGTTAGGAGTAGCTAAGCCTTCCTGCTACTTTTAGAAAAGTCAGTTTTGTTTTCCATACAAAGCTGTGGAAGCTCCTCTAGGGTAGAATGTCTTATGGCCACACGTCTCACTTTCTTCTGCAGGAACAAAGGGCAACTCTAAATCTTTTACTTGCAGGGCAAATAAGAAAACTAAAATCTTGATTACTCCTAAACAACACTATATTTTGTATGGAACATGTCTTCTATACATAAATAGTGAGACAGCAGAATTTATTTTCAGAACACCTGGGAGAAATAGCAGCAAGAACACTTAAATGTGAGGTAACACATGATTCTCACACCTTGTGATGTCAGAAGACTGCTCTACTTTTGTTTTGATTTACTGTGGTTTCATAAGATGGAAGAAATATATAAAAGCAAATATGCATCTATATAAAATGAGTTACTGATGTATTAAATGTGTCACAAATATATGCTGTCCAACTTCCAAACTGAGGCTGCTTTCAGTAAGAGGGAAGTGCTACAGTCAGATGCTTTCTAAGCATAGAATGGACAACTGCTGCTACAGGTGCCAACATCAGTGTCCTGTACTGGGGTGTTATTCAAATGCCTAATTATGTTTAGCACACTAACAATCCATCTTAGAAGCCTCCTGAGGTAGGAAGAAGCCTTTCTGAGATCTGTGGAAATCACACTGTAACACAAATGTGACCCTTTGCAGGCTGTCTCCTCCTTTGGTCATTAAAAATGGGGGTGGGAAGACCTGGTGGTTTCCAACTGTGATTCAGCTCTTAATACAGCCCTGAGCAGTCTCAGAATGTCCTGGCCCACACCTGAGACTATTCCAGGTGCATCTGTGCTCACTGAGTCTATCACAGAAGGTAGTTAAGCTCGTTTGTGCCACTGGAACAGGACAAACCAGACCACACAGGTCATCACGTGAATCACTGTGCTCAGTGTGGTGAGTGGCCATGAAAGGCAAAGGAAGTGACAGAGAATTCAAAAGTTCCTCTCGCTGCAAGAGAAAGTTTGATTTATTTGTCTAATGTAGGTGTTTCACACCCAATATAATAAATTAGTGACACAGTTCTGTAAGATATTGTTGTATATTGTTGGCCTGGAGGGAAAGGCTGATAACATTTTCTGTTCACAGATGGTTTTGTTTGTGTGATGGTTTATTTCTGTGGTTTTTGCTTTTGAAGTCTGTTTTTCTCAGTGTTTGTTTTGGTCTCATTTTTGAGATCATGAAGAACTCTGTGGCACCAGTTATGGATCTTTTTGTCTAAATGGAGGGCTTTGTTATATGATTCCTACCGTATCCAGTCCATTCTGCAGGTCAGTGAAACTGAAGTTTGTGTGTCTAAGTATTGGACAGTAGCTGTCCAAAGACTATGT
The DNA here is from genome assembly GCA_013396755.1 of Sclerurus mexicanus. NCBI lineage: Eukaryota > Metazoa > Chordata > Aves > Passeriformes > Furnariidae > Sclerurus > Sclerurus mexicanus. Next base: position 188,141 of record VWZF01006058.1, on the reverse strand, counting down.
CTCCCTTGTGTTTCTTTAAGAAATCACTGCTAAAATGTTATCCAAAAGAAAATACCCATTACCTATTGCTTACCAAGCTTGCAGAGGCGTGACAATACGAGAAAAATAAATGTGTATACTTGGTTTCTACGTGCTTGGCAGGTGCAACAGCACTCAGTTACGTATGCACTCAGGATGAGGTCTATATTTAGAGCCACATCTCCTCCCTCATTACAATACAGAGAGAACAAAATACCCTTTGCCTTTCTGAATGCCTTTCCTACAGTCTCTATTCCATGAGGCAAAGTACATTCCTAGTCTCTCTCACAGACGAATTATATTGCAAACATTTTTGTAACGTAAAATGGCCTGCCCTGAACAAAACGAGGAGGCACAAAAAAATAATACAATCCTTTAAGGGGGGACAAAAAAAAGACTGTAATTCAAGACTTACTGTGTTCTCTGAATCTTGCTGAAATACTCAGTGTTACAGTGTCAGCCAAAGACGCCCTGATAAAAAACATCAAGGCAGCAAATCCAGATCCTTCTTACACCACCCCATAACAGAACCTTTCTTCTTTCTAAAGCCCGTGAAGAATATTGGAAAGGAAGCTCTTCCTGGTTTTGCATGTGGATATATCCCCTGCACGAATACAGCCCTACCTTTTTATTTTCTCATTTACCAAGATGTAAGATGCTAAAAGAAATTCCCATTTTTCATGGTTCATTTACTAATTCTGAGTTATCGTTCACCAAAATAAATTATGATTGATTTAATGGGTTCACTTAAGGAAATAACAGACATTCAGACAAAGATTACAAACACTTAAGGATATTACCTTTTTTCCTCCCATGGCAACCCTGTTCCATCTAGAGCTATAACTAATGATAACTGGATAAAACCATTGAAGAAGGAAACAAAATCTTTTCCCAGACGCCTAATTAAAATATTTCTTTGTTTTGTTTGGGACACTTCAATTTAAACACTTGAGCTCAAGCATGTAAACTCATTTAGGTAGATGAGGAGAACAGAGGGAATTTGGTGGTAAATGCTCATTGAAAAATGTACACAGCATATCACTGTCATTGTCCAGTGTCACAGTGAGTCAGATCCAGGAGGGAGACTAAAGCTCCAGAGTGCTGGATGATGGTGATTTATTCTAACTGCTAAGCCTTGCAAGCTTATGTGATAGAAAATGAATACTACACATGCAAAAAGGGAAAACATTTTGAAATACATGTTGGGGGGGTTTCTAAAAGGAATCCCATATCACTGAGATTAAAAGACTTAAATGAAAAATGAATGGTGAAACCAAATAGAATCAGTTACACAATTTCAGAGCACCCTGTCAACTATTGCTAGACTGCCTAACAAGGAAGATGAATTTGATGCAATAACTATAAAAACAAAGTAACAAACACTCAGAATAATTCATTCTTCGGGAGCACAAACTAGTCAGCATAGACAATTTCCACTTTAACAGCTCCAAATGAAGTCATTTGCAGTTCAGGTACTGTAGGATTTTATAATCTGCTGAAGCAGAAAAAGTAACATCTTAAGAGCATTTCTCTTTCACTCAGGCAATCTTACTGCATTTAAATGATCAACTATTTTTTTCTGGATCTAGTGATTGATTATAAAGTTGGATGGTTTAAATAGCAGCATTCTATTTAAGCGTGTCCTCATTCTGAGCATGTTCCTTAATCAGTCAGAGAAGGCTAATTATAGATGAGAAAGGTTTTGTTTACACACAGATATCTCAGTAATCAGCAGTGATGTGAATAGAAACAACAGAAAAAAGGCATCACGATTCAGCAGAATTCAGAAAATATTTGGTGCCTTGGAACCTCAAGACTGGCATCATCACACAGTTGCACGAAGTTTCTTTGGTGAAGGTTTCTGCCAAATCCCCCCACAAGCTCCCAAGCGCTCTCAAATGATCATCTCCCACCAAAAGAAAGCTCAGGTCACTTTTAGACTCAAAGGCTGGGTGATGGTTAACTAAAAGGGGGAGATGGAGAAAGAACAGACCAACGAACTGCAAAAATACCTTCAAACACGTTTGCCTTGACATGTCACTTAGATACACAAATGTGTTGTGCTAAACATAGTCCAGATTACCTGATGCTGCATCACTGCATGGAACCAAGAACAATGCATCATTCTTTAGAAAGACACGTTTTGTAGCATGCTGACAAATTAAGAGCCACTGTATACCCTTGGAATTTCAGTTATTTTTATCATTCAGAAATGGATATATACCAGGTAGAGATTTCACAGAAACAAAACATTAATTGACACCCCACACACACAACATTAGCAGATTTTAAACACAGCTCGTGTGTGTTAAAACGTGAAGTTGCTCAGCTGCCATCTGCCTGCAGTGCTTTGCTAACACTGAGTTAACGTTCTCAGCAGCAAACGGCACACCTAAACACACATAAACCAGATGAGCTTCAAACCCAGGAACACTCAAAAGTGCTAAAGAAACAGGCAGCAGGCCAGAGAAGGATGGAAAAGCAGCTGCCTCAGGTGTCTCAGAAACCACAAGGCTGAAAGCTGTTTGCCTCAGCACCTGATGCACAGCTGTCCCGTAAGCATTAATTAATGCAGAGCAGAATTAAGGGAAGATTTGGCTTTTCTTACCCTTAGCAGACTTCTGAGAACATTCTTTCTGTGTCTCAAACAAAATACACAGAGTCCAAGACCACACCAACACAGCTCCTCTGCTTCGGAGGGCAGCACACACAAAACGAACAGTGAATGCTCTCCTTATCTCACGTGTTTGAAAACTGTTAGCAACCAGAATTAATATCACTGCCAGATATGGCAAAGCTTGCCATATAAACACATAGCTAAGGCAGCTCTAGGGAAAAATAATCAATTCTTTCAACTGCTCTCCAGTAGGAGAATTTTATTTTACTCTCTACGAATTCATTTTCAGAGTAAGTTTTGAAACTCTTCTAAACGCAAAAATTTTCAAACAGCTGCTTAGGGCTTCCAATTAAGTTTGCTATTGCTTACTCACTTTGTTTTTAAATTCTTTTTCATACTCACTAGATGTCCTTATAGTTTATGGATTAGGACAACTTTTAGGAGCCTGCTACAGACTGAAGATTATGGTGATTTTGAAACTATCAGCCCTGTAATCTGAGTTACACTGACAAGCAGATAATTTTTCAGCTTCTTCTGCTTAGAGCTTCGTATTTACATGCAAATAATTTCGATACCAAGAAGCACCCAGGATTTTCCTGACTAAAGGAAGACTAAATGAAAACTAAAGTCAACACCCTCATAGTATAATGCAGAGCAATGAGAATCCGTGTGCACATTTGACTCAAATCCTATTTCAGTTTTTAAGTCTGTCAGATACTTCCTTATGATGCTCACCTTAGAGGCTGGCAAAGAAAGAAGCCTCACCTTCCTACTAAATCCCACTGTCAGAGCATCCCCCACGAGCAGCATCTGCAAAGAGACAGCAGTAATGCCTCGTGTTATTGCAAGACCTTTATGCTTCTCTTTTAGTTACTGAGCAGATTGTAAGGGAGCAGTATAATTGCAGACCTGCTGGTCATCTCCTGACATCTTATCCAATGCAGTCGGTTTCCTTCCACCTTGTATTGATGCTGACGTGGTTCGTTTAGATGAATATCCTATGCTGAAAGACTCCATGGATTTCTTTACCTTTGCCAGTGTTTTGTCTGTAGCACAGCTCCCGTAGTATGTTTGTATACAACAGTTTAAGGCTGGCTCCTCTCATCTGACAGGAGCTGTGGGCGTGTGTGCAGGCACCTAGAGGAGCAGAAATCTGGATGCTATCTGAAAACAGGAGGGTTTAGTCACAGATTTCCCTCAGATATTGAAGGCTGCTGTCTTTCAACTCTGATCGAATTAGAAATTCTAATTTCTCAGAGGGGAAAAGACCTCTTTTCCATTTTAAAAATCAACTTTGGAATGCCACGTAGTAGGACCATTTAAAGGCAACCCATGCTGGAGCAGCAGGCTAACAGTGTGAGGTGAGGTTGGGCCACAGCAACACCAGGCCTAATGAACACTAGACTCACTGAGCCTTACTTACACCCTCACTGCAGCCCAGAATCAGCCTGCCCCAATGCAGGCACGTGCAGATATACCAGTGCCTGCCACATTAACTACTGCTCCTGACTTGGGCTCTGCTTCTAGGCATACATTACAAACAAGATAACCTCAGCTGCTACCAGCTCTTAAGGCTGTGGCTAGTAAGACTGACTACCTCTAGGAGACTACAGATACCATCAGTCTGGATTATGTTCACAGCCCACATGCTTCTTAGAGACTACATTTCTGCCTTGCTTGCAGTCACTGTGTCTGTAACTCCACTGGAATTATTAGAGCTCTGCTACTGGAACAGGATAAGCAGGTCTTCGGTAATTAACAGTGGAACTCACTCAGAAGTCTGCTTAGTTTCTTTCTCACCAATTTTTGGAAAGGACATGCAGAAGAAGCCTTTCCTGCTTGTCTTAAAGCATCAGTTGCTTCTATCTTTAACATAGGCCTTCACTTATCTATACATCAGGACAGGTGACTTCATAAAAGCTTGTGCAAGCCCATATTTGACCATCTGGATTTTGAGAATTACCCTGAGTGTAGCACAGTTTGTTGCTAGGGTCACGTGAGATTTTGTTTATTTAAATGTAACCCAGAGATACCTCATCTCAATTTTCCTGTTTCTTTGAAAATCTACATGATTTTTAGGTTTTATGGCAGCACTGTCTACATAGCATGGAATGACTTTCAGCAAGTGCATCAACAGGTCAGCCTAGAGAAAGTGGACGGGCAGCTCTGTAAGCCCTACTCCACTGCACACAGTTAAACAGATACTACCAGACTCGCTAGTCATGAAAAACGTGTTTCTACACCTTGTTCTTGTCACATCCAGGCAGAATGGGTTCAGCATCCAGGATGTAGAAGTTTTGCATGTGCTCTTTTAGCACAGGGTGTGTTCCTGTTGCTATAACCTTGGATTCATAGCGCTATAGTTTTCCCCTTAGAGTCTTAGTCCTTCGAGCTCCTTTCCCTCTTACAGACTTGTGACTACCTCAAGCATCTGGTTCTGTTTTCTATTTTGCAGGAAGTGCTACAATCTCAGTGACCTTTTTTCTAGGCTGTCATCACATTCCCGATTTTTTTTCCCTGTGGTCTTTTGCAGAACATGAACACAACTTCCACACACTGCTCGTGTCACCTCACTCTACTTCCCACAGCAGTTCCAAACCTTGCCTTTTACCTAACCCTGTATGCAACTCTCTGCAGCAGGACTGTCTTCCCTCCCTCCTGCTTCTTTTGGCTCTTTAGGCTGCTGACTTACTCCCTTTACACTCATTCTTTAGAACTTTTCCATGAGCCTTAATTTGATGCCAAAACCTATTTATTTTTTTTCTTTCTGTATCATTTTAGCCTTGCATTATTCTCCAGTTTTCATTGGTATTCAAGAATACTCCTATGAATTTCATATTCCATTTTCTATCCCTGTTACTCTATTCAGCTCTCCAAAGCATTCCTCTCTCACTTGCTAGAGAACAATGCCCCACTCAAAGTACACTTCTATTCTTGAAGTATTCTACAGTATTTCAGAAATAGGCCACTGAAAAGCCACTACACTTACAGTAAATATCTGGAACATTACCTCAAGCAATCAGAGCAGTCTGCCTACCCTTGCTTCTCCCAGCAGTGACACATCCTAACTTTGAAAAGTCTCACATTGTCCTTGGCAGTTGCAGAGCTTTAATACATGACAATAATTAAATGTTTTTTGTAGTGCCTAAATCTCCTGTTATATTTTCAAAGACAAAGAACGAAGCAAAAAGGTAGTAATTCTTTGTCAGTGGCTGAGACAAGCAGTACTGAAATACCATCCCCAATGTACAGCAAACCTGGTGGAGTGGCATTGAGCATCCATGTCAGAAAACTCACAGGGATCCTTTTGTCTTAGATATCCTCGACATTTCTCCTTTTTGGCAGTCCCTCCCCACTCTGCCTTCTTATCCCTCATCTGAAATTATACCTTGCAGCTGCCAATCGCAGTGGAGAACTTCAAGTATGTTACAGAGTTCAGCCCATTTTTCTCAGCTGGAGCCTGCATTGCTTATGTCACAGATTATTATGACTTCAGTGCCAGAAATAGCAGGAAGGAGCAAGATCTTTAGTAATACAAATAGAGGGAAGCAAATTTACATATATAAAAAATACATGCAGAATGTAGATACTGAAAGAGTGCTTTCCATTTTCTGTAATGCAAAAGAAAACTTAGGAGGCTAAGAGCAAAATACAGGACAAATGAAGATTAGTTTAGCTTCAACCCACCTATTTTTGACTGAATTACTAAGCCACTACTTTTATTTATTTTGAATAAAATATCATACCATTTTACCATGATAAAATACCACATCCATATCCTTTCTTCAGGAGAAGTTTTCAGAAGCTGAGTACATAAAATAAGCATAGCAGAGAAGACTCACCTAGGTGTCTCCAAGAGAGGGTTATTCACCCAGCATGTAACATGTTCTGGCATGAATTATTACACTGCAGTTTAAGGTGTACCGTGTCTCAGTGGATTCCCATCTCCTGGATCTGTTTCTCTGACAGCTCTTCAACAAAGGAAGCCAGAAAGTTACCTGAGAGGGGGAAAACAAAGCATGGCTGCTGTGTGAGAACCACTGGGATGTCACAGTTAACACTCAAGAGGTAGATTTAATTAATCCAATCTGTCAGTAATGAATATATTAAATATATGAAAACGGCATGGACCAGAATGTAAACTTGATGCCCAATTCCCACTGTTCCAAAAGTATGAGGTGAGAGGAAATTACATAAGAGAAGTTGCTGCAAAGCAAATACAAACTTAGAATTATGTCATAACAAGTTCTCTCCCCCCCCAGGAGCAAAAGAAGCCTTTGTGCTTTTCATATGAGATGGCAAGTTACCGTCTAATCTGAATACCACTTGGTTTCCCAGGTGTAGTGAGAATTACACAGGAGCCCGTTGCGAGCAAGTTCTGCTGCCCAGCATCAAGTCCCAAACAAAAGGTGACCTGTTTGCAGCTTTCTTGGCTTCACTCCTTCTCCTAGGAGTTCTTGTAGTTGGAGCATTCTACTTCCTTTGCAGGTAAAAGTGCTTCATAGGGCTGAAGCTGTTTAATCAAGTAGAAATTTCTTCTGGTAATCATGTACTAATTATTTGAATGTAAAAGCACGTAATGAATTATCCATAAGGTTGTGTGGTTATTCAACATAATGAATGTGGATGTCTCGACTTGTTGCTTGTAATATTTTACTTCCTGGCTTGTAGTTTTCTCAGCGTCTTTTCTAAGCTATTACTAATAGTTGCTTTGAAGAAAACATAGGTAGCACACCCGTGTCTGAGATCTACAGTTAACACAGAGTTAGTGCTAATGTTCTGAAACTTTATGTTGTCCTTATGCTGTCCAAAGACTAAGAAGTAGAAGCAAATTAACAAAGTGCTTAGGGATCAAACACTGTTCCCACTGAACTGGCAGCCAAAGCAACTGGTGCCATTAGCTCCAATTTCCTCTGCAGATCCTGGTCTAAAAAGGAAAACTAAGGAAAGGATGCAACTGAAGGATAATCCCAGGTGAATGTTTACTAACACTCAGGACAAAACAGAGGGCTAACTAATCAGTCCAGGATGATCCATGTTTGAGCAGCAGGAAGATGTCAGTGCGAAACAGCAAGTGCTGCAGGTTTGGTTTCAGCAGCATTTTAGGCACATCAGGGCTTGGACTGAAAACACATAAGCAGTTTCTGGGGTTAGGGCAGCTATTTGATGCTGTACACACATCAGTACACGAATACCAAATCTAAACAAACATCACTTACTCTCTGCATTTATAATGCAAGTCAACGTCCTATATCCCTTCTTTATTTTTAGAGTTTGTAAGAGCCCATTTTGTCATGTACCATTAATATGTTTGTGCCTTTATAAGGCAACTTACATGAGCCCCCGTAATTCTTGGCCACCACAGACTTGCAGCCTCTTCCCCTTTCTCCTATACTGCATTTCTCCTTGGTTATGATAACCAAAGGTTCTTGCAATCCTGTTCTTTGCTCTCCCATAATCACATTGCCAAATCAACCTCTCTGATCAGTGCCTTTCAGTGAGCGACCTTTGGAATAGCTGGTCTAGTTTTACCTCAGCTGCTGTCATGGAAACCCACTGAATGCCAGTTTTTCCCACAGCTGAATGTATTTAGAAGAGATAGAGAGCATTTGATAAGACAGTTTGTATAAAAAAACCCCTTGTTGTAAAGGACACCCCCCCTTTAGTAATTTTAGTTAAGTTAATCCTGCTTGGCCAGGGAATACCACAGCAGTTGTTCACTAAAGAACATTTGCAGAGTAGCAGAAAGTTATTAGAATACAGCTGTAACTAACTTAAGAAAAAATCCAAGTCTCATACAGACAGTATTTCTTCAGAGACAAAATCATCTCTGAAAAGAGGAAAAAAGTCTTCAGAGAGTAATCTATTGCCAGATCCCTTTCCTCTTGCACACAGTAAAATTAGGGGAAAGCTGGAGACAGTCTACTGAGTGTCAGGGTCAAAGTAAGAACCTTAGAGCAACAGCAGTGACAGGCCTGTGCAAGTTCTCTTATTAGACAGTTGGAAGATGAACCTCTACTACTCTTCACTCAAGCTTTACCTAGCTGGCAGTAGTAGTGCCTCTTTATTAGGAAAATAACAAGGGCAGCAGCTCCATCTCAAACACAGTTGCCCTTGAACCCATCTTACACATCTTAGACTAGCTTGAGAAACGTCATGGGATCATTATCAGCATCTTTAGCACAGATAAAACCTCATTGGCTAAAAATTGTCTTGTCTTACCTTTACACTTCTGAGGCTGATGTAGGATGATCATCTGCTAGAGAATTCTTCTATAAAAGAAACCCTTTACATCTGTAAGTCCTTATGTCTTGACTGAAATGACCAAAGTTTGAGGAGTCTCAAGTGGATATTTTAATCTACTCCCCTCTTTTGAGCTGTGTGAATGAGGATCATTGCTAGCAGCTGTCATTAATCTCGATTTCTTTCCCCTCAGATTCAATCTATCACCTGTACCATAACATCCTAGAAGAGGGTGGAAGTAGGGCTGGTAAGGGTTAGCTGAGAGTTTGCATTGTCTTTGACTTGTCCTCTTGCCAGGATATATTAAGTTTAAAATGTTAAGGGAAATACTGTGCTATCAAATTTCCATTATTACACTTTATTAACAAAGATGTTTGATCCACAATCAGAAAGCTGAAAGTTTTTTCCTGATGCTGTGTGTTATGAAGCATTTCCATGGCCCCTTCAGCAGAGGGTTCTAGTTGGATTTTAGTATAAACAGTAATGTAATCTAGAGGGATGCAGAAGAGGAGATACTATCTGAGGTTTAGGACAAGGAAACAGAAGCCCTAAAATTACACATCAGCTCTTTTAGAATGTAGGAAACCAGTTTTGTTCTATTTTGGTTTTTGTATCATCACTTGTACCTGCCTTCCTTTCCAAGCTGTCTCTCTCTGAGGCTACCTGGGGCAGATTTGAGACCCAAGCATGTCCAAGTGCATTTAATGCTCCCTACAAACAAATCCATTGAGCCATACAAGGGTGGAGAGAAAGGATTTCATTGCTCTGCTTCTAAAACTAAATCATAACTAATGGTCAGAGCAACCCCTGAAAGAACAGGGCTGCATAGGACTGCTCTGGGGGAGCAGGGGGAACTAATTATCCTTTTACATTTAGCTGAGTCATGACATTCTTATCAGCTGATGATTTTTTTCAGTCTGGAGTGCATGGAGGGAGGGCAAATCCAGATCTAGGTGCTCTCCACGCTGACACAACCCCCCCCTGACAAACAGTGCAGTCCTTCTGACATGGGCAAAACAGGAAAGCCTCCAAGAGTCCCTGCCACTACACTGGTACTGAGTAACAAATGGCACATTTTGCTTCCAGCAATTCACATATCAGACCATGTCCATCTGGCCTTCTTCTTCCTCCAGAAACATATTGTCCAAGAGTTACAGGAAGAAGGGGAAGAAAGGTAGCTCAGGAGTAGAGATGGCACATAACCCAGCTCTTATTTAAAAGCAATACAGAAGCCTAAATGCCACACACTGAGCTTAAGAGGAATAGAACAAACCCCAGGAAAGCCCAAAATTAATCTGCAATTCATTTCTGTATTTCATTAGAGGCCCATGTTGAAATGCCAAATTACCTGTAAGGTGACTGTAATATTGATGAACAGGAACTGAGCCAGCCAAAACAACAGGGTCTAGGAATAAAGGTGTTTAAGCTGTCCAAGATAACAGACTTTGTGGAGGAGTTCCATCACCACAGGACACAAACTGGACAGAGAATAGCTCATGACTCCTCTCAACAGAGCAGATGTCTGATTGCTATTAAAAGAAAGGGAACAAGACAGCAAGAGATCAGTTCCATTTACAAGATTTGTTTCTCCTCAGCAAAGTGTGGAGAATTTCAGATAATTTCCAAACACCAAGAGAATTCATAATAAATTAAAGAATTTTGTGCGGTGTACTAATTAATTAAATGAAGACCTGAGAAATCAGACAAACAGGAACATTAACTTTAGGAGAGAAGCCACGTAGTTCTGTGTGCTGTACTGGCCTCTGATCTCTGTTCTTCTCCCTCCAGTACATGCTTCTCACAATCACTGAGTATTAATTAGAAAGTCATTGCAGAAGATGCATGTCACTTTTTTTCAATGGACATAAATTCACTCTGTATTTTTAACTCTCTCTGTTGTCTGTTTTTTGTTTCCTTTGGCCAGGAAAGTTTCCGTTCCAAGGACAAGTTCTTCAGAGTGTGGTGCCAACCTGGCCGAAAGTCCCAGCAGCAATGGCTGCAACAGTGAGTACAATTTAAAGCTGAATGACTGGACTCCACAAGGAAAGCGGGGGAGGACGTTTTCCTTCATCAAAGGTGTGTGTTGTTTGTTTTTCAGAAATAACAGCAGCATAAAGCATCAGAGTGGAAGAATGGTGGGAAAACAACATGCAGAGCGACCCTGAGAACAGAAGCTGTAGAGGATGAGGGGGTAAGCAAGATGAGGGCAGAAGGAGATTGGAATAGGAGGCTTACGTGTTGGAGAAGGCTGCAGCTGAGACATGAACACTTGCACTTAATGGAGGTTGTGTGTATTTTTAAAGGTGTATCAGTTATACAGAAATCACTAATTTATGTTTGAATTTTGTGAGGGTTTTTAAGGCAAATTGCTGTTTTCAATAATGCACAGGTAAGTTTACTACACGGGGAATATATAAAATACATCACTTTTTTTTTTTCCACTGCACAGAGAATACGAGACAATGACAAGGTTTCAGCATGATGTAATACTATGGATTTTTGGTAGGGAATTTTGTTTTACACAGGAATGCCCCAGAGCAGCTGAGGACTGTCTTGATTCTATAATTTCAAAATTTGTACTTGTGATACATGTTCCGAATTTGGCTTGTTTCAGATACCCTTACCAGATGTGGGGGGGAAAAGTACCTTTCTCCCAGCTAAGACTGACTTACCTTTTTTATTTTTTTATTAAATCATAAGACATGAGGATGAGGCACCACTGCTGGTGTGTTGGCCAGCTTCCTGGCACAGGATTTGTATTCAAATTAAAAGCAAATATTAAGAAAAGAGATAGATAATGGTTAAAAGAAGTTCACTAGGCAGACAACTTACCCTCTGTTTGATATACATCCCTAATATTAAGAAAGACATCTTCCTTGGTGGGCTTATTTTTGTCCTGCTTTCTTCTGAAAATCTCACTACTGAGGGCAGTTTAAACCTCACCTTAAATTTTCCAGTTGGTATTTCAGGTAGCAGAAGTCAGGAATTTTGTTCATCAGGTCAATTCCTGACAGGTGTCTTGGCTGAAAAAGTGCTGCCCTCTCTAAAGATTTCTTTCTTTTATTGCCATAACCATTTGCGGATCACACCAGTAGAGCATACACCACAATCTGGCTCCTTGCAGGACTCTCTTACTCAGAGAGGCCAAATGACGTGCTCCATGTGTCTTTTTGCCTTGACAAAACAAAGAGAATGTCTGGTTAATCAGAGGCACAGAAAATACGAACTGAGCAACTTTCTTTTCAAGTTATTTCTATCGCTGGGGGCTGAAACCAGCAAAAATCAGCTGTTTCCATAATGGCACATTACCCAGCAGGTCATTATATGGGATTTATACGGTTGTATTGAGGGGAAGATTAATTGAGAAAACTTCATGAATTGAAAAGAGAGAAAATGCAGAACAGAGATTTCTTATCTCTGGAATAAACAATTTGGAGGTGTAAAAACATAGGTGCAAAGAAAATGTTGAATAAGCTCCTGTTCCTGGGCTGTCTGCTGCATGCCCTAGTGTCAGAAAACAGTGTGCACTCCTATTAATGCAGGCAAAAGAGGCAGGACAGAGAAGGAAAGCCGTGCTGTTGCAGTGTGTAAGGTGAGAAGTCAAAGAGAAGCCTGTGCTATAATAACTGCTAGAACACAAACCAGAAAAACTCATTATCTTCTGAGGACTCATGTCAGAGAACTCAGAGTCCAAATTAAAGCTCGGCATCTGAAGGGAGAATCTGAGGTTACCAAATCAAGCAGAAGACCTGATCCAGAGATTAAGTTATATAAAGCACTAAAAGATCACTGTCTCCCCAAATTAACCAATCTTATATGTTATTTTCTGGACTTCAGACCGTTAGGAGATAAGCTAAAGAAAGCTGGTAATATTGTTTTAAAGGCTGGGAAAGAGAAAAGTGATTCTTGCTCACACAGGGACATGGCACTGTGGTGCAGAGGGCTTAGGAGGGGTGTAGCAGTACTGAGAGCTGCACCAGAATCAGTGTCACAGCCTCAGTAGGAACTGATGAGACAGGACTGCTGCCAGGTAACTTCAGCATGCTACTGACCCTACAGTCACACTCACTTGGGGATGCTATCCCCACGGAAGGAGAAGCCTTGTGGCCATCTTAAGTGGAAATTCAGGAAGGAGATACTAACAGAAGATGCAAGAAATAAATGGGCTGAAGTTGTAGTGTATAAACTCTCAGAATCCTCTCAGCTTTCTAGACAGATATGGAATAATTACTCAGCATTACTGAGCTGGTTTGCATTGCTCGGGAAACAATTCCTCCAAAAAGGGAGGCTGAAGAAACCAAACCCATGCTTAAATGCAGACGAGCTGATTTATGAAACAGTGTTACCTGGGAAGGAAACGCTATTAGCAACTCAGACTGCCTCAAACCCATTGCACCTGAGAAGATTTCAGCTTCTAAAATTAATTATTTCAGTTCACAAGCATTGGGATTGTGACGTTCAGATCACAGTGAGAGCAGGCTACAAATTCATTTTAAGATGGTCAAATGCCACAGAGAGTACAGGGTAGCCAACATTATCTGTAATTTAATAAAATAGTGCAGGGCTCTGTAGCAATGCTTGCTTACAAAATTAAGGAAGTAGTCCTGTGAGCAATAAAGCTAAAAAAGCACCAGTTCAGTGGATCAGACCTTGTGGCTGGAGTCTAAAATTATGTTTATGGAGGGGTGAGTAATAAGGACTCTCTTGTCCATTTGACTCCCATTTCATGAAACAGAAGCTCTCATGTCTTTAAAATTACCTTTCCACCAGCTGGAAGGTTTTGGAGAGAGGAAAAATGGAAAAGACTAATTTCCTAAGAAACGGCACACTTTATAGTGTTATGCAAAAATTCTTTTATACCTGAGGATGATGTTTCCCTTTCAGAATCTTGTAGTAAAAGTCTCTTCATAATGTGTTGCAAAAACCTTTTGATCACTTGCAGAACAAACTGGCAGATATTAGCAGGAAATCTCTTTATGGTTGCTTATATGTTACAGTAAATAATTGCTCTTCATTAGCAGCCCAAACAAACACTGGAGCAAAGTACAGCTAAACGAGAAAGTGGAATGGCTTTTCAGTGAAAAAAAGGCGATTTCTCTGTGCTAATGTTTTGATTTATAATGTTCAGTATTAAGCAGGAAGACCAACAGAAAGTCCATTTGGTACCACTTCCCATTTTAAAGATACCTGCAATGTTGTGCAACCCCTTTAAAATTTACTGCACTGAAAGAAAACCTTTTCCTTCTGGCCCTGCATTTTGGAAGAGCTGTAGAGGGGCTCCAATTGCGTGACTCAGTTATTTGAAAATGGAAAGCCAAGAAGAAATTCAGGAGAGAACTTACCACCAGAGTGGTGTCTGTGCCATTGCCTTCCGTTGTGAGTGTCCTGACTGGGAGCTACCAGGCAGTGCAGGCAGAACAGGAAAGCAGGCAGTTCTCTGAAACTCCTGTTCAGTGCCCAACAAATTCTGTAGCAGGAGACATGTACCTGAAGGCACTGCCCAGGGAGAGGGACAGCTGCTTTAGCTCCCTTTAACATGGAACACCCAAATCTTCTCTACTAAAAAACAAAGCCATCCCTCAATTATGCTCCTTTGGTATTTAGCATCCTTTTAAATCCAGCTATTCCCAGTAGAAACTGGAGACTGTGGGTGACTTGAAAAACAGTTTTCATTTACTTTCATTTTTACTATGACGACATTCAAACCCAAGGATATTCGTGAAGATTTATTGGTATAAGTTTGGGAAAAAAACTGGAACTAAATTGTGTTGTGATTCTCTGGCAATGTTATTTAGATGACCAGGATGCAGGTGTTCCCTGTGCCTCTCAGTTATGATGCCTTTTGTTCACATCTATATACTAAAGGGAAGAGATGGGGTATTCCTGCATCTCAGATCATATGGAATAACCAAAAGAATCCAGACATACATTAGTTGCTTTTTGTAGTTTAGTGAAAAAAGGGCTTCTTTCAATAAAGTACTGCAGTATTTCCTGCACTTTGGGGGAAAAAGAGCAAGCAAAAAAACCCTAAACGTGTGCATGCCTAAAGCTGTTAAAGAAAAACCCAGCCCAAAACCTTCTTCCCTATCCTATGGAACATGGTCTCCTTATGCTTATCCAGAATCTGTTCTTGCTCTCCTTGTGACTGTAACCTGTTCACCATAATCTCTCTGTGAGGCAAGAGATCAGTTTTGGGACAGCAGAGTACCAAATACCAATTTTGTCACATACCAGCAGTCAGGCTGGAGCTCAGTTCCACCTCTGGGACTGATACTCCACAAACCCTTTACCAGGAATCACTTCCAGAGCGAGATAAGGGTGTGTGAACAGAACCTACAGCTGTAGAACCTGAAATAACAAGAAGATACTGCTGTTTTCATCCCCCAAATTAAACTTTTACCACTTGTCTCTATATCTGTGTAACATTTGAACATTCTTTTTCAGTGGACATTAAAAGAACCTGTTTTTGAATTATCCTCTCAATACAAGTAATGATATTTCATCTAAAACTCTGTGCAAGCAAATGATGGGCTGTAAAAATCTCTGTTGTGCATTCTCCATCACAGACTTTGCTGCTGTTTCAAACCATTCAGTCATTTTCACCAGTTCTGGAGATTCTCAGAGTTCTTCTTTTGCGGGGATTAGTGTTTGCTGTCAGTGTTGTCATATTGACAACTCAGCTAAGATGAGCTTATTTTAAAACCAGCTGCTTCTAATTCTTATAGCTGTGAAAATTTATTGTGGAAAGGTGACATGACCTGCCACTGTCAGTGATGTGAATCACTGAAACATTTATTTTGAGAGTTTTGTGCTACCTGCTAATCTCAGTGAAGATCTGCCTGTGAAACGTAATGATGACAATTTATATATTTATATATTGGCGTCTATTTATTTATTGTTTTTTAAAAGCATTTAAAAGGACAAATTCCAGTGATTTGGGAATAAATTTTTTCTCCTACATTATCAAAGCACTTGGAAAAAAATTCCAATTAGCTATTTCTCTGCTGATAATTCTAACATAAGTGTCCAGGTGATATTACTTCCAAATAATCCAATAAATAAACTAAGAGGGGGTAATGACACTAAATGAGTTTGGAGGTAGACTTTTAACTAAATATTTCAGAATCATATAATTTTTTTCCTACTAATTTGCCTCCCCTTTATCCAATAGTTCTTTCTTACAACTGCATGTTACAGAAACACCCTATAATGAGGAGACTTCTGGATAGTAACTTTAAAATAAAACTTACAGTTAACAGGTTTATGTTTGGCAGTCGCTATTTTGGTTGTGCAAGTATGAGGTTATACATCACACTGCTTGCCTATTATTTTTTGTAGATTTGAAACCTACAGTCACCCAAATGATGCATTAAGAACAAATGTGCAGCAAAACATTATTCATATTCAAAAGATGGAGAAAAACAATGCCTTTAGCTTTCATCAGCAAAACTATCACTCCTCCCTGCAGGTCACTTAGGAATTCTCTTCTCTTGTTGGAAATGTATTACCACCAGCACTGTAACTGCAGATAAACTTTAGGTATCTTTATGCTATTCACATTTGCCTCAGTTGCTGACTACTCATTTAACTAGCTTTGCTCACTTGAAAACCTCATGGTTACTCTTTTGAGTAACAGAGAGATAAATTCTGCCACTGCAAAACATTGTCTCAATTGAGAATGAGCTCTGCCTTTTGGTACACGCACCTTTTAAGCAAACATATTTTGGTTTCTCTCAGGAGTTGTTGTGGCTGAAGAGCAAATGACAGCATGGAGGCAAAATGAATTGGGATAGCAGAACACTTTAATCACAGATGTTGCAGTGTATCACTTACATCACTTCCCTGTCACATGGGAAGCACGATGCAGTCTAGGACAGTGTAGTGGTTCCAGCCATGTGCACTGTTCTGGGGTCCCTTGGGCCCGTCCCCACTCCCTCAGGCTGCAAAGAGGATTCCTGGGCTCTGGTGCAGGCTCCTGGGGACAACCCCCAGCATCTCACCAGTACTGCGTTTGCCTCAGAAGTTCCCTCAGACCACCCTCTGGTTCTGGTTTTGCTGCCCCATCATCTGAGCTCACCTTGGACACCTCTGGACACATCTGCTCTGTTACCAAGGACACGTGGCTGGTCACGCCTCAGCTGCCACTACAGCCAACACTTGAACATTCACGTGCTGCTCAGCACGGCTGCCAGCTCCAGGAATCCCACCTGAGCTACAGGAATGAAACATTTCCTTTCCCTGCTCTCCAACATGCAGCTGATGCAGGCACAAAGGGCCGGGCTCCACATTCTGGTTACGCTGAAAAAACACGGGGCTTCTCTGAGAAGTCAACTCTCCTCCAGTTGCAAATACTTTTCCCTCTAAATGCAGCAACTGATCGTTATCCCAGGCACACCCACACTTACTGCTCTCCTATCCAGCGTGGCCGCTGGGAGTTCACAGCTCATCCTGTGTTCTAATTAAAACACCATCATCAATACAGCCCTGGGAAAGTGCTGTCTGGGCTCAGCACAAACTGACACCAACAGCAACTCTCAGAACAGATACAACTCTACCTTAGCTCGTTAGGCCAAGGTCAGGAAAAGTTTTAACTAGACACAGGCAAAGAGCTGCCAACTGAGTCTTGCTTGGTATATTTAAAACAAAAATGCTACTTTGTTGTACAACCTACAGGGAAGTATTTTTACTACACTGAAAATGGGCCAGTTGCCTGATTTGGCATTTACAAGTCTGGTGAAATGATGCAAAATTAATCTTATTTTCTTGTCATTCTATTACTAAGTGAAAATAAAAGGGAGGGGAAAAAACAGACAGCAAATATATTATTAGCTATACTGAGCCTATGCTGAATTTACGTACTTGAGCAACACTGCATGTCTGCTGCAGCAATCAAAACAGCTGACTGATGTAAAAACCGAAAAAACATGCAAAAGCACAAGTCTTGTTTAAAGTCTCTATATAAATACTAACAGATCCTGTGTGCCCCACAATTCCAAATGAAAGAGCAGAAGACTTTTTGAAGGAACTTAAAGATAGTCTTAAAGGTAGTCTTATTCTTTAGCACTCTGGATTTAAGTTTGTAATCAAGCTACAAGAAAATCCAAAAGAAAAAACAACCACTACATTCTATACCAGACAGTTAAGACAACTGAAATCCAGTTCAAGGTGGTGAGCCAAGCTGAACGTGTTGTTGGACATCTCTTCAAACCAGAGCCTTCTATTTCTCTAACAGAAGGCAAAGTATTTTGATGTGCTTTCATCTTTATTTAATGAGCAATTTGTTGTTACTTTTCTCTAAAGATTTTAATTCATTTTATCTAGTAAAACCATTCAGTTTTGTACATAGGACTCTGGGAAGGCTGTGCATCTCTCTAATAATAAAATCCAGGAAACAGTGCATTTAATGCATCAGTAGTTTTTCTGGACTGCTTTACATACATAAATAAGAGCACACGAAATACTTTCTTTCTACATGTTGGTATTTGGGTTTGCTGACAACATGAAACTGGGAGGAGCTGTCGACTCTCTCAAGGGCAGAGAGCCTCAGCAGATCAGCGATGGGCAATCCCCACCACCCACGGTGTGAAGTGTAACAAGGGCAGGGCCGGATTGTGCCCTGGGCTGGGCAGCCCTGGCTGTGTGTACACACTGAGGACTGAGGGGCAGCTGCAGAAATGGAGCCGGGGCTCATCACTAGGGGAGGGAGGGGATTGTCCCGCTCTGCTCTGCACTGGGGCGGCCACACCTGCAATACTGGGGCAGTCTGGGGGGACACAACATCAGGAAGATATTAAGCTGTTCCAGAGCACCTGAAGGAGGGCAGTGAAGGGCCTTGAGAGGAAGTGTGTGAGGAGCAGCTCAGGGCACTTGGTCTGTTCAGCCTCGAGGAGATTGAGCTCAGACCTCATTGGGGTCTTCAACATCCTTTAAAGGGGCAGGGACTGATCTCTTCACTCGTGACAATAACAGGACTTGAGGAAACAGCATGAAGCTGAGTCACGGGAGGTTTACGTTGGATATCAGGAAAAGGTTTTTCACCCAGAGGGTGGTTAGACACTGGAACAGGCTCCCCAGAGCAGTGGTCACAGCATCAAGCCTGACTGAGTTCAAGAACCATTTGGACAATGCTCTCAGGCACATGGTGGGATTCCTGGGGATGGTCCTGTGCAGGGCCAGGAACTGGACTCGATCCTGATAGATCCCTTCCAACTTGGCATATTCTATGATTTGTTCAAACCCTCTTCATTTTGGAAGAAAGAGGCTTTCCTCAACTGCAGAATTCCATCAAATATAATTTCCTGCAATTCTGGTGTGTACAGGGGATTACACAAAATGCAAGGCTTTCTTGCAGATATGATATTAAACTCTATTGCAACTACAAGACTCGATAACATTACCAAACGATGTTTACATTTTGGAAGGGGCTTTGACTGCAAGATGTCCACTCTTCCAGACTTCTCAGCTCTCTGGAATGAAACAAACAGCTCACTGAAGCATTAAACCTTATTTACGCTTGGTTTGCTTTAGTTGAACCAAAATGAATAAGAGTCATAACGGTAGTGTAACCATGAAGCAGGTCATCCTTAATGTCATTACATTCTCTTAATACGAAATTGCCAGTAACTATTCGATCGCATCCTATTTCCCCATGTCCAAAAAAGCCAAAGAGGGGCACGTTTGGAAAAAACTTCCTGAAAGCATCCGCTTCCATGTTCCTTTTGGTTTTGTAGTGGCGGTACCCTCTGCCCACACAGGCGAACATGAAGCCGAGGCTGTTGTGCTCGGGGATGTTGGCGGCCTTGAGGCGCTGCATGGCCGCTTCCGCCGTCCTCTCGTCGGCCACGTCCTGGTCCAGCAGGACGGTGGCACTCTGGATCTGGGGCCCGCTGAAGGCCAGCCCGACCACGCCGCAGGCGTCCCCGGGCTGGGCCTGGGTACTGCAAGGCAAAGGCACGGGTTACAGGACCTGCTCGGGGGAGCGCTGCCCAAAGTGCTGCTGCGGCACACGGGGCGTTCGGAGCAGCCGACGGCCCGGTGGTTCTGACACCACCCACAGTTAAAATGCTGGTATCAGTATGGAGGCCAGACCTACAGTGGCGTGAGAGGAGCCTGTGGGCAGTGCCTGCACTCTGCTCCACAGAAGTGAGGATGCACCAGCGTGTCAGGCTCTCTCCCTGTGCAGCGGAGCAGCTGCAGCAACGGAGCCCAGCGCTGCCCTGCAAGGTCCTGCCCAGGGAAGGGCTGTGAGCTGGAGATCTAGCCCGGTGCTGGGGGTGACACATCCTCCAGCAGGGCAGCTCCTGGGGCACAGCCCTGTGTGTGTGTGCAGCTCCTGCTCGGGGCTGTGAGCCAAACTGAGGCACACACACACACATAGAGTCACATCCATGGCATCTGCCACAGTGGGGACTCTGCAGACTGAACACTGACTGCAATAAACACACACAGGGTATCTAAAGCTGGAAATCTCCTTTTCAGTGGGTCTCTCCTAGGCGGGTTTCCAGATTCCAGCTGGTAACACAACCATACAAAACTTCCAGTTTTTCTGGCTACATCACAGTATAGCAGTTGTGACATTTTTCTCTTAAAGAAATTATCATTTTACTACCGTTAATGGGCATTTCTAATGTGACTAGAAGACTACAGATCTGCAGAGTTTCTCCCATTTTAAAGCTTTTTGATCATTTACCTTGAAAAAGATACCTACTTCTCAGAGGTCAGTGATGTAAAGCTCTCCACTTGTCCCCCAGCCAGGATGATACTCTTCTCATTCAGTGGATTGACTATTTGATGGAGAAATCGAGTAGCTCCAGATTTCCAGGAGTTGTAGCCAAACAGAAGAACAACGCGGAGATCTGGGTTATTCTTCAGACCTACCAACAAAACCAAACACTGATCCTCTCATTTTTAAATCCTGGGCCCTGAATTCCAGCCATCCTAGTCTCTCCTCAAATAATACATCACACCTTTAGTAAGGGCTTTCCATTGCTCCAGCTGGGAAGATGACACAAGTTGCCCAGGCAGGAGCTGGGCTGCATTCCCCACTTAAGAGAGAATTTCTGGAAAGAACCTCACAAGGAAAAGAAAGACTGCATCTGCTTCCTCCAGCTTTCCACTCCTTTACCACACCATGTGAGTTTTACCACAGCTTTTCAGTTTTACTTGGCAGTTTTAATTGTTCTTTTACAGGTAAGAACCAGGCACATAAGTTACTCAAGAACCATAATGCAGTAAATAGCTTTATCTGAGAATTAAATAAATTCCACACTTCAGCCAATTGCCTGTCCCAAGGCAGAAATCCCCAAGGTCCTAGAAGATTCAAGAAAACCTTATTGCATTACTCTTCCTAAATGACCTGCTCTGCTGAGACTCAATGTGAAGGATATAACCCATACTCACTGAAATAAGCTGTCTTCTGTTTTACCTTTCCTTGCTACAACAACTGGTTTAGGATCTAAATGCACAGTTATTTTGGGGAAGAAGAGAAGTAGCTCCTCCCCATCCATTTCTAAGCTGTAATGATGGGAATAATTCCCAACGGAATATTTCAACCAATTAGAAGCTGCTTAAACCCCAACACCTCTCTCTGTACAGCTCGTCTCAGAACCTGACTGAGGCAATCTGAGACTGACACTGAGGGTAAGTTTACCTTACAGAGATGCACAATAACCAGCTGCATCCCTACAGAGCCAGAGAGCTCTGGGAGCTGGCACAGCAGCTGTGGGTTCCACACCTACATTCACACTGGCACCTCAAAGAGCAGCACAAAACTTCATAGAAGGCCAAGTAAAGGAGAGAAAAAGGACATACCTGCTTCAGCAAATTTACTTTCATCAAAGACCCTGTTCTTCACATCTTTAGAAAAATGAAAGGTATGAATTTTCACCCCATCAATTTTAGGAAACAGCAGAGCAAACCCAGCTTCGCCCTCTTCAATTTCTTGAGGCTGATTGCTGCTTGAACCCATCGGGGTAACTACAAAGATACAAAACCAGGCATCTTGTGTTCAGGGATAATACTTTCCTCTACGCTGTAACAAAGATCAAAAGAGGCTGAACAGCTCAGGTGATGTAAAACATGACAACCTATTTCCACAACAATTTGTCTAATTGAAAACTGGTGATTTCTTTGATAGTGTTTTGAAAAGATGGAATACACAGAAGTCCTGCTGGCTATGGATTGTGCTGAAGCCACATTGGACAAGGAGATGTGGATCTGTTTGGACATTTCCCCCTGTCTCATCAAATA
The DNA here is from genome assembly GCA_013396755.1 of Sclerurus mexicanus. Taxonomy (NCBI): domain Eukaryota; kingdom Metazoa; phylum Chordata; class Aves; order Passeriformes; family Furnariidae; genus Sclerurus; species Sclerurus mexicanus. The sequence goes on along the minus strand of VWZF01006058.1, from coordinate 166,015 downwards.
CAAAACAGTAGGAAAACAAGCAGGGTGCAATACAGGTCTTCCTGCCAACTTCTGCAGGTACACAAACATGCTCAGGTTTTTAAGGTATTATACAAGCATATGATGACAGTATAAAGCAAACTGACACAGATATTGGGAGTGTAGTATTGAATTATGGTAGTGATAACAATCAAATACCCTACTTATGCTGCAGGAATAGAATTTAAAATGATAAACTATAAAAACCCCAACTTTCTACTGATAAAAAAGCACGAGGAAAAGCCTGTCACGCAAGACTGTGAATTTCCCATAGTTACTGCACATGCCTCCTGCTAGACCATAGCAAATAAGGTATATAGCAAGGATGTCCTGCACAATTAGTCACAGTACGACTGAAATATACAGATAAATCCAAGAAACATTCAATTAAGTACATTAAGGTGCCAGGAAAAGCTGCCTGCCCAATTAAATCAACTCTTTTAATTACAACTGCAATACACGAAGTAAGCTCCATGTCAACTAGCAGCACCATTGTGAACTCCTTAAAATTGAAGCCAGTGCTGAACAAGGTGGGAGAGGACATCTTCAAGCTGATCTCTCACAGGATCACACATTTTGCTCCTACCTACAATCCCTGGGGTGACCAGCCCAAGAACCTGACATCGTTTTGGCAACAACTTCTCAAGTGCGAGTGCCGTTTCTTTACTGTTTCTTTTTCTGGCTGTTAAAACAGGAAAAAGAGACAACAAACCATCAGAGAGAAGTAACAGCGTGTTCTGAGCCGAACCGGAGGAAACCCCGCCGCCAAACCCGTCCTGCTGAGCCAGTGCTGCCCGTCAGTGGCCGCCCTGGTAATGGCACACGGGGCTGAGCTGTGCAAGGGCAGGGGGCTGCCGGCACTCAGCGTGCTCCAGAGAAGGGAAAGGAGCCCACCTGTGCACATTGACACACACCTACAGGCTGCTTCATACCACAAATGCAAGACTAGGTGGTAGCAAGCTTTCAGTCTCACCACACTCCCCTGGGCGAGCCTTATGCAGCCTGCTCCTCTCCACGAAATATGTGTGAGGACACCACTAAACTGGCAATCTGCTTCTGTGGCAGGAGGCCAGTGCCTTGCACTTTCCTTCCTTTTTACTGTCCCATTGTGTCACTCTTGCAGTGTGCTTGCACAGACAAAAGTTTTCAGTTCACACAGGGAGATGTGCTGAGAGAAAAGCTTGCTGGGACTGCTGCTCTGCACCTTTCTCCTCACTCTTAAGTACCATCACACACCTCCCATCTCCCAAGGCCTGAGTCTTGCAAAAGATTTACTTTCCACTGAAATTCAAACTCAGGAAACTCCCTTTTAGCCGACTCTGCTCCACCTACACCGTGGGAACTGCATCGAGTCAGGTCCAGGTGTTACCTTTCTTCTGCTCGTGACACTCCTCGTGCCCGCTGAACGTCTCGGCATCAGCGATGTAGAGCACGGTCTGGGGCAGCACATGCACCTTCTGCAAAGACACGGCACGAGGACCAGGAGCACCGGGGGCAGCTGAACCGAGCAGACACCGCTCCTGCTCCAGCTCCTGCCCCCGGCCCCGCCCCGAGCTCCTGTCACACAACAGGGACCCTCCCGCAGCCTCGGCAGCGCCCACGTGGATCTAAGGAACGGGCAGCAGGGGCTGGGATGCGACCCAAGCCTCACACGGGTAAGAACAGCTCTACAGACGGCCCCGTGACTGCTCCTCCTTGTAGCACTCCTGGCCGTGGGCTGCCCCGCTCATCAGTGCTGGTGCTGGGGACAGCAGGGAGGTGCTGCCGGCCTTCCCAGGCCCATCTACCTCAACACTGACCTGCTGGGGTCTGTTTAGTGCTTAAGGACTCGACAGGCATCTCTGGTGAAGGTCCAGCACTACTTAATACTGGAAAGGAATCCCGCCAGAGCAATCCTGCGATGCTCCCTCGGTGTCTCGCAGGCTCAGAGGGTTTATCTCTTAACGAGATCTCCGAGCTGAGCAGATGTGCCTGGGCCTGCAAACCCTCGCCGAGCCCACCAGAGCATTAAACACCCCAACACACACACGGCCCCGGCGCTGCCGAGGGCACCGACCGCTCCCAGCGCGCCCCCCGTGCCGGGGGAGCCTGCACGGTGTTTTAGGGAGGGTCCTGACAGCCCCCTCAGAGCCCCCTCAGTGACCCGTCAGAGCCCCTTCAGAGATCCATCAGAGCTCCCAGAGCCTCCTCGAAACCCCCAGACCCCCATCAGAGAACCCAGACCCCTCCTCCTCAGAGCCCTCAGACCCCCCTCAGTGACCCATCAGAGCTCTCAAAGATCCCAAACCCCTCAGACCCATCAGAGCCCCCAGATCCCGTCTCAGAGCCCCCAAACCCCTCAGAGAACCATCAGAGCCCTCTCAGAGTCCCCAAACCCCCTTCAGAGCCCTC
>VWZF01006058.1:116560-163385 GCA_013396755.1 Sclerurus mexicanus | reverse complement strand
ACCCACGCGATGCGCTGCCGGGCCCGCAGGGTCCGCCGGGCGCACTCCCTCCACAGGCGGCACACGCTGCAAGACACCGCACACCCAACACCGCGCGTCGGCCGCGCTGCCGCCCGAGCCCGCGGGCCCGGCCGCGCCTCTTGCCCCTTGCCCCTTGGCGCTTACCAGGCGGCGCGCAGCAGCGCCTTGGTGGGCAGGAACCCGAGGACGCGCTCCACCACCTCGGCCAGGTTGCCGAGCACGAAGCCGGCGCTGCCCGCGGCCTCCATGGCCGGCCCGCACACCCCGCACGGCCCCGCGGCGGCGCCCCCCGGCGGACGGGAGGACACAACACACACAGCCCCCCCAGGCCCCAGCACGGACACAGCGCTTCGTAAAATGCCTTTTATTTATAAACTTGATGCAAGTTTACAAAGTACTGTACATTGCCAAGGAAGTCTGCCAGGAGAAGCGGGGCCCGGGCCGGGCGGCCGGGCCCTGTCCCCACACGGGGCCGTGGGGGTAAAACTGCACCTACAAGCGAATGCACAGGGACCCGGGGCCCGAGAGACACAGGAGCGCAGGGCTGATAGTCAACTGAAATAAAAACAGAACGAAATCATGCTTCTGCAAGTGCTTAATCCGCGGAGCACACCCCTGGCTCGGCCCGAGGGGTGCAAGGCCTAAAGACTAAACCCACAACCAAAACAGAGTCGGTCTCGTAAGGCAATGAAATCGTGAGAGGTCACAGGCCCAGATCCATCTCCCCGCAAAGAACCAGCGGTCCCCATCGGTCTCTGCACCACAAAGCCACCGTCCTGCCCCTGGCAGCATCTCTGGAGCGGGGGACGTGTTCTTGCACTTTATTGTAACTTTTTATATAAAAATTTTTCATTCGAGGACTTTCGTCTCGATTTGTGCCAATCACTTTATAAGTTCATTAGTTCACAAATGATTGCAACAACCCGTTAATAAAATGGAACACCTAGAAAGGTTTTTAGTATTTTAAATAACTTCAAGCTTCGTACTGCGGCTCTTCTTGTTAAGGAGGTTGAGCCCACAAGTAGCAGGAACAGCCCAGCAAGTTCTGATGCCCCAGTGGAAGTGACTAGTTACAAGGTTTTATTGGCACAGCCTTGCTCTGCATAAAAACAAACAAACAAAAAAGGAAAAAACCCAAAACAAAAAATTAACATAACCTAAACAAAGAGCATCTTCTCCAATAAACAGTTCATATTCTCATACAGCCATGAAAAATGTTTAATGACTTAACATACATGTGGTTTTCCTATATCATTAATTTGGAAATACTACAAACGCTGTCAATTTTAGACCAGAAAAAACTACTGTGATTTGCAAGACCTGACATTTCCTAAAACAGTATTAAACAATGTATTAAACTTCTTGGCTTTAAATGAAACGATACAATGCAAGTCTCTGCAGTCTGCATTTTGCAAAAGGTAAGAAATACACAAAAGTGTGTGAACAACTCACTCCTACTGAATGATCTTTAGTAAGTCGATAGCCTGCTGTAGGGAGAGCTTATGCTTTCCAAATCAAACCAGGGAGGAGGGAGGGCATGGCCCAAATATGCTCAATCCAAGTACGGTAAAGGCCCAAACTGCTCAGTCCACACACCTAAGGAGAGCGGAATGGTAAGGCTGTAACTTATACTTTACGTGTCAGTTGACAGATTATCCACTAACTTATCTAATAGCTAAAGTCCTCAGTACAGCTGTTATAGGGGCACTCATAGCTTGAGTCTGTGTGTTGGAAAACATAAAAAAGAGCTTGTTTTGTTGACATTGGTCCAGGTATACAATAGTCCTCAGCTTTAGCCATCTTCTTTTGGAGGAGTGTACCAGCCTGTGGAGAACAGAGAGATGTGTTAGGTACTGACAGCACCGGTCCAGATGATCCTGCTCTCCATCGGTGGGAGGTGGAAGCCTCACCTGGCTCCTTCCTTCCCTCTTAGAGGGAGACTCAGCGAGACCCAGTGCCCTAAATGCCAGTGGTCAGCAGTGGGAGATAAAGCATGGGGCATATTCCAGGATCCATATCCCAGTTTGGGGGTTTTTGGGGCAGCAGCTATCCTGAGTTGGACGAACTGGATACCGGCAAAGGAAGCTGCTGAAGGGGAGACATTGCTCTGACAAAACTTAATGGAACAGAGGTAAAAGGCCCAAGCCTGCAAGCCACTTAACGCACAGTGCACAGACGTGGCTACACTGGCACACTTCTACAAATCCCATTGTGTGTAGCACAGAGTTAGGCACGCACACGCAGCTGGACAGTTTATCCTTCTTCTGCAAATCCTCCTGGAGGAATAAGCTCTGAAATGTCAGTTGAGTAACTGGTCTCCTGACACAACTGGGCACGTTTAGCAGGTGAATCATACCTGATCAAGAGTGCACAGCTTTTTCTAGACACCTCCAGAGCTCCCATCTTAATTATCCCAGCCCCTACTGTAAACCTGCCTCTAAATGTGCACACAGTGACCATGGAGCCTGTTTATGCTGTCCCAGAGAGCAGGTAGCAGCTCTGAGTTAAAGACACCTTTCACAGCAGCATGAAGTGCTGTGAGTGCTTTGTGTACAGCTCTTGATGCAGGAGCGATCACTGGCCAAGGCTAGCACACACCTAGAACTAGACAGCTCTACTCACCTTTGTAGCAAACTAAAAGAGCAAAAGACTCAGCTAATGGCAAGATCAAACTATCATGAAATTGGAAAGCACGTTAAGAGCCAGTGTCTTTGAGCCTCCTCCCAACAGCAGAGAAGGTGTTCTGGGCCATTTTAGCTGCAGGGAAACTGAGGCACCCACACCGAAACACTGCCTTGTGTTACAGCAACACAGACTCCCAGAGGACACTGTGTCCAACCCAGACCAAAGCACATCACACAAGTGGTAACTGGACTAACTCCCTCATCACAAGACCAGGGTGCCAATTCTGCTGACTACCTTTACATAACCTGTAAGCTACTTCAACCTTTTAAAGCCTCACGTCAAATATTGCCTTCTCATACTGGCGTGAGTAAATGCAGTTATACCTGAAGCAATTGTACACTTTTTTTATGCAGCAGTGAGATTGTTAACTAGCTTGAAATAGGGTGAAAAGAAACCAAACCCAAACAGGTGTCTGTCTCCCCATTCTATTGCACAGTTTTCCATCCGGGACACCTCACTTGGATTTCTTGTATTTTTTCAGCTCACATCTTTCTTTCCCCCTTGTCTCTTCCTTAATGACTATTCCACTAGGGGCTTGCCACATTGCAACACAGCCTTTCAGGGAAAGGGGGGAGTTTCCAAGAAACAGCTTTCAAGAAACAGTAGGAACACATGGAACATTCATGTCAGCTGGAAAAGTTGCAATGATTGCAGTCAAATTCCTTTAAGCACTATCGTCTTCCTAGTGCAAGACAAGAAGGAAACACCATTTACAGTCCTCCCAAGCCAAGAGAAGACACTGTCACTTCCAGCTTCTCTGTGGCCAAACACTTTCCCAGGGTGCTGTGCAGACAAGAACAAAGTCACAAGAATATACATACCATTTTTCTCATGTATTTGTACTAGTGACTTATAGGACTGCTGTGCTCTTGCTAGATTATATTGATTCTGAAAGGGAAAAAAAACTAACATAAAAACCTGTATCTAGACATGCAAGACTTAAGAACAGTTCTACAGGGAAACTCTGCAGTGGCTTTACAACTAAAACCCACACACAACATTGGAACATTGCTGGCTTTCCAGTACAAGATTGTCAAGACAAGTATCCTTATTTATTCCTCTGTCATAATGACGCTATTTTGTACCCCCTGCTGCCGGAAAGGCCCCTCCTGTCAGACGGTTCAGAACCTAAGTCATGTGCAAGCAGAACAGACGACTTCAGGCGATCCCCACCACAACTCTGTCCTGCTCAGCTGGGTTAGGCAGAACTGTGATCGTAAACTTTTGTATCTTACCTAATTCAATCACCTTGAATTGGGACTTAAAAACAGACACCTGAGTGACAATTTCATTGTCTTCAACATTTAACCATCATTTGAAAGCAGCATTTAATTATTCAAGGTCTTCCTTTATGGTCTGTTACCAGAATGCACACTTGACCTGAAGTATGCTTCCAATTAGTGCTGAATGGTCTGAAGTATTTACATGTTATTGTTTTTCCCTCTCATGAAACTCTGCATGTGTTAGTCCAGCAATAGGAGGAGAACTTCTTCCCACGAGTGCATGTGATCCTGGTAGTCAGCATGTCACCTGCAGCCCTTCTCAGAGCCAGAAACATCCAAATACTCCCAGTTCTGATCCTCCTACCCTCCCTCCCTTGCCAATACAAGGAGAGTAAAGTCTAACTGCTTAAAATCCTCGCTGATTCCAAGGCTTTATCCAACTCATATGCTCATAATTACAAAACAAACTCTTAATTGCCAATAAAATACTCATACGTGTGCACTAGACATCAAGAAAATTCAAAATGCAAACAGATTTGCAATGACAATTCTGTCATTAAACATTTTCTAGGCAAGCCAGCAAAGAAATGGAAGCCTAGCAGTGACCTGTGTAATTGATAAACCCAGCACATTTACCTTATTGGCTCCGAACTGTACTCTGGCTTTTCCTTTGACTAAAGTGGCATTGATCTGCATGATGACTGATTCTATTGAGTAGGCACTGCTCCAGCCCTGGAGGAGGAAGGGGACATAAACATGTAACATGTACTTGTTTTCTTCTGTTCACCTTGCAAATCTATTTTGGAATCTACTTTGGGATTACTTTTTTCCAGTTTTAGTTTTAACTACTTGTTTTCAGTTAACTTGTACAGAAAACCTGTGAAATGATACACAGTGTTAGTAGTAAGAACTTGTAAGGAAAATGTAAAGGCTGAATCACGCATTTTCAAAACACAGCCAGCCAAACAAAACCAGCTCCATTCTTTTACAGCATTTATACATTTTCTGCAGCATCACAACAGAAATTACAGCTTCTTAATCCAAGAAGCAGAAAAGACTGGTATCTAACAAAGTCATTCAGTGAGCTGTGAGAATTTTGCTCCCATGACTATTCCTGCTCATCTCTGGCACTGCTTTACCTTCCAGTGCTCACAAGAGTTTCAGTCAGAGCCTGTACAGAAGGTACTTCACTCTTTTACTTATTTTAAAGAGAAAAATCACTCAGTCTACACCAGAGTCACCTATGCCTGGAACCTTCTGTATTCCTCCCTTCTCCAGAGCTAACTCTGTGCAGTTGAAGAGGCTTCTGGAAAAGAAAACGTGTCTTGCTCCCCAGAACTCACTCTTCACACTGGCTTCCTCACAGAAATCCTGAGAATGTAAAGTTGGTGTGCCCTCATTTCTTGCCTCTTCCTCAGCCCTCTTGTAAGCCATCTAAGGCAGGAAAGATCTTACACAAGATCAGCAAGGCAGCTCTTGTGGGACTGAGGTTTATTCCACCATGTTTCCTTTGGAGCACGTAATTTATTCCACAGAGGGATTCTTCATCACAGGGAAAACACCCATTTTCATTATTTTAAAGCACATTTTGTTATTAACCAGATAACAGAGCCCATATTCACCTGTTTAGTAAGAAGTTCCATGCATAATGCACCTCCACCCAGGACATACCTAGAAACAAATGTGAAAGAAAATGTTTGACATCAGTAGCTGGTGAAAGGATGCAACTGCTCACAGCTCTTGCCAGATGGTTTGTTAAATTCTTTGTTCATGAAGCCCTCTAACCAGCAATACATTGTCACCAGTGAGCCATGCTATAATTAGGCACAGAAGATTAGCACTGTGAGACAAAAAAAAAGGTTGTTTGCTAACTAGACTTAGCTAAAACCAGTGACTAATGCAGTCTGCACAACTGCACACAGAGCAGGGAAACAGGAAAGTTGCCTTCTATGGTTGCACTACACAGGACTGATGTGCACTTAAAAACCTCACCAAAAGTCAATTCTGTAAGGAAATTTAACACAATTTCAAACAATGTAGGTGCATCTATAACTCAAATGAGATAAAGATCTTCCCTTGTTCTTTTCCTATGAACCCCTTTCCAATTTCAGGAACACTCCATCATGCATTGTGCTGAGTGGGACTCAGCAGAAGACCTGAGCATCACAAAACCTGGACTGAGGGTGTAGAATTTGCCACTCCCAAAATGGAAGTCTGCTCTGGGATCAAGGTATTCAAACCACAGAGACCTGTACAACATTCAGAGGGAAAAAAACACTGAAAAGCTGTTCTTTTTTCATTCTACAAAGTTCCAGTACAACAAAACTAGAATCCAAATGGGTTTTCTGGTGTTTGGCTCTGCTTGTTCAGTTTGGAGATAGCAGCACCCTCATGAACACTACTGAGCTGCACTAACCATATCTTGAATCCAAAAAAGACAAAAAACACTTAAAATGAGATCAGAATCAGCACCAGCTATCACAGACTGCATTTTCAAATGCAGGTATCTTTCTCTGTCGCCCGGAGATGCATTAAATTCACCTTCCAAGGCTTTTGTCTTCTCTCCATGGATATATACAAGTTCCTGTGCCACAAATAGCACCTGCTTTAGACGACATTTGGAGCATGGTGTCAATTAAATTTAGTGGTTTTGGATTAGCAGTTGAGGAATTTTTAAGCAAAAATTTCGTGGCAGTGTTACAGCAAGACAGAGCCAGTTAAGACCATACAGCAAATTTAAGGCAACACAGGGATCAAGAGCCATTCAAAGCACCAACTCTACCAGCCACAAAGAGGCCAGTTCTGGAACGTTACAGCAGGCACAGGCTTTTGCAAGTTGTGACACTTTTACCACAAAGTGCAGTTTCTGTAGGGCAACTCCAACCTACCCTCCTGTGAGCACAGGAGATACCACTCGCACAAAGGGAGGATCAAAAGGGAAGTTATCCTGGAAAGAATGAAAAAAAAAAAAACAAACAGGTTAAGAAATACACTGTGACACTTATTTCCTAAGCAGAAAGTATTTCAATAGCCTTAGTTGGCAAATTAGATTTGAAAGAGTACAATTTTTCAGTTCTGTCAAAAATCACTTTTCCACAGTACTGGGAAAAAAGCAGCATTTTCTGGGCAGCTTTAATGCCAGACTTCATAGTTGCAGCTTTCCTTTTTTATGCTACAGATCCATGGTTACCCAAGTAACAGCTGAGGGTCACTGCAGTCACTTCCTACAGCCCCAAATTTAACCACAGCACTCCTTCCCCCAGGCACATACCTTAAAAGAGAAGTTGAGTAAAATGTATTCTACACCTTCTTTTTCTTTTAAGACCTGAAGATCACTGTGCAGTGGGCTATCAGGATCAACCCTACAAAAGAAGCAGGGGGAAGACCCTGGATGAAATTATTACTTTCACCACCTGTAAACAGTAATTCCTCTCAAAGACTTCCTGTATCTAATTGTAGTTTCCAACCTGTAATCTAAGCTGAACTGCAGAAAATTCTTGCTCCTTTTACAGAGTAAGCACTTTGCCCTGAGGTCAGCAGGAAAGCTTGCTGCAATGCACTACGTTCCCAACGCCATCAAGTGTTATTTAAGCACAGGTAGCACAAAATAAGGTGCTTATTTGAAAAGAGCAGTTTTAATTCTCTTCAGTTCATTGGAAATCCATGTTCAAAATAAGAGAGGAAACAAATTAACAGGAAGACTGTAGTCATTTAGTTTTCAGTACACAGTGAATCCTTTATGGAATATGTAATTGTAGTTCTGCATCAGCTGTTAAAAGTGATCTGCATCAGCAGAAATACTAAAGCCAGCAGCTTCTGCTCAGCACAGTTTCAGCAACTGTTTGTTGCAAAATGCTGGTGCTGAGTGGCCTGGCCATTAATTCAGACACGACTGGGTTAATCCCACCAGAGCTCTGACACCCCCTCAGCTTCTAAGAGACTAGTCAAAGAACACCTGCAGCAAGCCAAAGGCACACTTGAAGGGACTGACAGGCTGTTAAATCCAATCCTCCGCTACAGGTGGAACCAAAGATACAGGATCCCCCTTCAGAATTACTTGGGCAGTTTGTCCCCATCCTTTCTCAGGATGAAGTGGTTCAGGAGGAAATCTTCTAGTGCTTAGAAACCTCTCCTTTTCAGGCACAGCTTGTACTGGACCAGTTCAGTGTGAGCTGTTCTAGGAACAGTCCTGTCCCTCACTCAGATGGGCTCTTCTAGCTGGCATTTACCCCTCAGCCAGCTAGCCTGTACACTTCATTTGTCTGCAGACACTTTTTGCCATGATGAACAAACAACACTTATTCTCTCAGTCATTCTGGAAACCCTTTGCTGCGTGGAGTCCATTTTCTCTTTCTTGAAGGCAGAAAATGAGACCTGTAACAGCACTCAGGGGTTTCCAGTCACGGCACAGTGGTTTGAGCACTCTGGGAGAGAGGTGCTCCACAGGAAAGGCCTCCTGTAACACGACACAGCTTTTTCTGACCCATCATTCCTGCCATTTTCAGCTTCAAGATGTTCACATGCCCATGATTACACTAAGAAGGGAACCAAACCGTGTCTCAGCAGCTGGTGGCCCAGCTGTAAAAGTCTCACCCCTAGGACAAGGCAACAGCTCCTACAGGCAGGGCACTCCTGTGTGAGACAGCCACGTCCTTGTCCCCATTCACCAGGACAGATCTGAACTGAGGGAAGTTCCTTCACCACTGCCACCTTCTGCAGCCACCAAGGATAGTTTGGGTAGGCTCTTCCCTTCTATGGGGTACCTTGTATGATGGCAGATGAACCTCCCAGCAGGAATCATTTCAATGTAACACCCCTAGGATTAAAGTTTTTGGGCTATGGACACAAAAAGATGAGTTATGTACTGCTTTTCACTGTGTGTACAAGGTGATGAGAGAAGACAAATTAATTATATAACTCACATTTGTGTGATATCTAAAAGTTTCAGTCCTATGTGTCTGCTCAACTGCAGAAATAAAGAACTAATGACACTAAGACAGTTCTGTTCCTTCTTACATCTTGAATGAGAGTATAAATTGCATTTTCTTGACATTAAAAACAAAAATAAAACCATCCAAAAACACAGTAAAAAAAATCATCATTTAGTGTTTCATATTTTGGAGCAGTTTTAGGAAGAGGACTGAACAGCAATGACAGTTACTGGAACACACACTGGGCTGGCAGAGCAAGGGGGGTTTGTGTTTTTGCCAGCTCAGTTATTACAGTTCTGTATCTACACAGTTCTGTGTAGCAGAATCAGAGCCACTGTTCAGTGGCTACAATTACCATTACTGCTTTTACCACTGCACCACACTCTTTTATATGCTCTGGCTGGAGATGCTCATTTACCAAAAGTAAATCTCTGCAGCAATAATAAAACAGACTGTTAAGAATATGAAAAAAACTTGAATAACTTACTTGAGAAGCTTAACGTGCCATTCATACAAGCTGTCATTTACCAGCTCCACTGAATATATCCCTGTAGAAATATCAGATGGGATTAATTGTGCACTAAAAGTGTTACAAGGTAAAACTGAGCAAAAACATTCTTTGCATTTAAGTACAAATACTGTAAGTAGATGTAAGCAAGGGGTAAGATACTGACACTGCAGCACATTCTTCCTCCAGGAGCAGAAGCACTTCTGAGCAACTACAAGGAAAAAAAGGTTTTTACACTTCCATAAAAGAAATTCCACATGAATCAAAATGTTTTCCTGACACCTAACCATTTCCCCTTGGGACTTTTCACAACCACAACTCCAGCTTGCTTATTCCTCAGGACATTTTACACCCAGCACAGGAGCAACACGCTATTAAGCACGCAGGGCGAGTGCGCAGCATTGTGTTCCACTGTAATCCAGCTGGCGATTCTCAAAGGTCTGTTTGTTTTAAGCACGTGAAATAACAGTTGTGCATTTCACACAAAGGGAAGGAGGGAAGTTGTGTTTCATTTTCTTGTATATTCAAGTTTCTTCTCTGCATCAATTAACAAGCAGCCCAGGGAAAAGCAATAAATCTTTACCCATCAGACAAGATTTAAAACATGGAATTAGTCATGTTCGAAAGTCTAATCTCATTCCTCGCAGACTATTTATGTATACACTGTATACACTCAACCACTATGATTACACGTGTTACCTTGCCTAATATTTAACAGCATTTCTGCTGCTAATGTAATTATTTGGAAAACACATGCAAATCAGGAGCCTGCCCAGGATTTCTGAAGGCAATACAACCACCACACTGCAGTCACCACATCCTCTCCAAGGAACAGCAGTATCCATTTCTGAGTTTTATTATTCTAGAACAAGGACACTCTTGCAGTTGCAACTTGTAAGTATTGGTGCTCGGAGTACAGATGACACTTCACCTTTCCTCTAAAGCATTTCCAAACTCAGTAAGCAAGGTGAAGAACCCATGCCTGTCTCTCCCTGCTGAGTGCCACTAACAAGGGACTGCAGCCAAGAGCATTATTTCACATTTTCCCATGTCTAGGGTAACCACGTAAGCCTGAACACTTACTCAGTGTGCTCTCCATGTCCCCTTTAATCAGCAGCTGGTTCAGAGACATGACGTTTCTGTTCCAGGATGAACTCAAGGAGTTATTAAGGCCTTTTTCCAATTCCCAGATCCAAGGACACTGTTTTCTGATTGACCTTCATGTAAGTGGAAGTCGTGAATTACAAGGATTTCAATTTGTACTGCTCTGATGTAACAACAAAAGACATTCAGAGCTCTGCTCGTTATCAACTCCCATTAATCATGAATCTATTCCACTGCTGTATCCAGAATATTTTCTTCCACCTGCATCCAAATGGGAGCAGACTGGAAGGAGCAGCCTCTCAGTATTCCAGCTTTGGCACAGAGCACGAGTATAAAATATTTATTGCAGACACTGGAACAAGTTAGAGTGAGGATCCCGACACTATCCTAAACAATGGAAGATCACAGGAGCACTTTCCCCAGCTTGCTCATTCAGGAAGCCTCCAGCCCTGCTCCTGCATTCCTTCCATCACCCTACAAGTTCTGGGCCAGTCCTTCAGCTCTAAGGCCACACATTTTCCAGCTTCCCTGAAGGACTCACTTTTGCTGCTCTTAAGAGCTGTACTGTACCTAAACCAGAGGCTGCAAAGGGCTCCTCGGAGACATCCTCAGCTCAGGACTGACCAGCATGTGCCTTAACACAACAGCAAGGGACTTAATCAGCCCTTCCAGCACCCACGTTTGGAGCTGAATAGTACCTGTATCTCCTCACAGTGGCTCACTGACTTCATACAGAAGCTTCTTAACACTATCCAAAGTTGAGGGGAGGGTTGTTTGGGGCTTTCTTAATAACCAAGAGGTGTTATGTGGAAGCAGCTCATATGCTTTTTTCTTCATTTTGACAGTAAGAGGAAAAGGGTTTCTGTCAAGAAGTATTTATCTGATTAATACCAGTTTCTGGAAGGTCCTTAAGGTAGGAAAGGAATCAAGGTAAGTTCTACTCTCAAACACACACTTTGCCCATGTTTATCAAGTGGTTTTGTTTTATTTCTCAAAGAGGCCATGCACAGAGCTGACCAAGTGAAAGCAAGCACACAGAACCATGCGAGCAAAAAACCGAGAAACAAAAGGTAGCAGGAAAAACAACTCATGCCAAAACAGTGGCATTGCTTTGACACCTTGACTACAAGTAACTCCCATAGAGGCTTTGGATAAAAGCAGTGAGTTGAAGTCACTATATGTGACTAACAGAGCTGCTGAAGATACAAACAGAAAAGAGTTCATTTAATACCTCCAAGTTCTTTGTTCCTTGCCTTCCTTTCCCAATCCTCCAAATTACATTAAGACCTTTGTGAATCTCCATATTTAGAAATGAGATCCTCTTACTTGGCAGGACTTTGACTCCCATTAACTAAACAGGTCAATGAAACTACCTAATTCGTAGCAGAACAGATTTGCTGGAGTATTTTTGCTTCTGTTAGCTGGTAAGAAAATTATTCTCAGTTTCTTTAAGGGCAGTTCATCTAGATTGCCCAGGCAGATAAACAACTTTGCTGGAGAGAGCAAGCCTGCAGTCATTTTGTGCCTGAACTCCAACAGTATTATTTCAATCAATACAGGAACTTGAGTTCTAAAACAGACACTACCCTCAATACACATCTACTGTCGAAGCCCTTACTGTGTCTTTTAATACTGGTTTTTATAAAACAGTTTAACAGAAGAAAAAATTTAAAAGGACTATTACTACAAGTATTATTCACTTCAGGACTCCCAGTACAGTCCTACTGTCAGTCCTAAAAATATGTAACCTCACACAGACTAAATAAACTCAAAATCAGCCTTAGACTTTCTGGCTTGTGTTACAAAAAATGAGAACAGTGTTAAGTTACCTTGCAGCAGTTACCAGAACCTTTAAGTTTCACAATAGTTCCCTTTGTGTGTTAGTAGGAAGAAATTAAATTACAGGAAAAATGGCCCACGGAACAAGTACTCGGAACAAAAATGACATTTAAAAAAGCCAGTTACCTACCACAACCTGCACACATGGTCACAGTTATCTCACAAAAGGCAGGCCTAGGCTGCAAAATCATGAGTTTTGTGCCAAGGAAGAGAACCAATACTTACATTCTCTCAAGGTCAAAGACTAAGTGAAGCCGTAAGAAATGAATCTAGGTAAGTTTTATAACAGGCAGCACCACTTACTGGCAAAATTTAGTAAATGTGTCAGTAGGACAGTGTTTCAAAGCAGGATTACCATCAGCTTACCAGTGCTAGCCTCCACTTGACACCCTCCTTCATTAGCATGTTCTAGAGATCAACATGATGCTCCCAACCGCAGTCTTTTACACATTCCCAGGTCATAAACTATAAATACTCACCCTTTAGAACCTCAGCCTTCTGCACAGTTTAGCAGTCTTTTGTGACTAGTTAAGGCTTGTTATTAATCTAAGGCCAAGAAATGGCATTATTAAGCAGCCTGAATCCTCACCTCAAACTGCACCTACTGCAGGGGCTCCTGGTACCACGTGATTAAGCACCACACAGTAACCTTTACAGCCAGGTAGGTTTGTTCTAGCCAGCCTTAGTCCTGATCACAAAAATCCTGAAGAACGTAAGTAGGCAGTGAAGGATCCCTCACCACGTAATACAGAGCTATTTCTAGGCTCTTCCTAGACCCACTAATCCACTCCCCCCCAGATGGAGGGTGATTAGGGCACCCTGGCAAGCACTCAGTTGCCCTAAAGCCTACAAGAAGTAGGCTGCATGAGACCAACACCAGCTACACTGGGCTACCTCCTCAAACTTACACTTTGGACATTCTGCCACTGGCTGCAGCACTTCAGCACACAACAGAATTTGCCTAAGTGTTAAACATGACAAGCCAAAACAGGAGCCTACTGTCTCTTCACCCGTCCCTTTACACACCATGGAAAGGCCATCGCCAGGGGAGACTTAAGTGCAGTAGAAGTAAGTCTGGGGAGAAGTTCAGAAAAGCAAAGTTATTAAAGTTCACACTGACTCTCTAGTGGGGCATTCCTCCCGTTCCCTCCTCCCCTCACCAGGGTCTCACACCCGGCTGCAGTGATGGAGTTGCCTATTTGGCAGGCCTAAAGGAAGACACCTTGCCCAAAATCTATGGTAGCACTCAGCCAATTCAGTATGCTGGTTCCTTTGCTGGGCTAGTTTAGACACAGCCCCTACAGGGAACAAATGGAACAGCCAACCACCTGCATCAGTGTTCCCTGCTGAAATAAATTTAAAGTACAGGCTTGTTTTCTCCTGTAATTTGTCATTTTTCGACAGAATACACGGAGCTTAGGATCAGACTAATACCATCACAAAATCATAAAAGTAACAGCAGTGTAATTAAGGCTCAATCATACCTAATAACTAAATCTGTTGCTGTTGAACACAAGCCCCTCCACAGCAAACGTGCCTATGAGCAGCACTACCCTCCAGCAGTGGTTACAGCCTCTGCCCCACACACCTTTCAGGTTGTTCTGGAAACTCAGCGAGTCCCACAGGAGTGATGTTGAGCTGTTCTTTGTAGTCACCCACCCCAAGAGCACTCTCAGTTACACCAATCCTACTGATTCTCATATGCAGCTTTGGATAACAGAGGAGGAACATGTCGAAGGATATATACCCTGATTTCTTTTGTGCACAAATATACTACTTTATGCATATGAGATTATAAATAATGTATCTATGTATTTTTATATATGTGCACACAGATACACACACATATATACATACACAGGACAACAAAACAAAGAAGGATTAGCCAGAAGTATTTGCCAAGAGAATTTCTTTAAAGTGTATTTTAAGAATGGAAATCTGAGGCATTTTACCTGTTTTATAACTCTGTGATCTATATATATCCCTGAGTTCTTTCATAAGTCGATCTGAAGCCTGAACTGACCCAGAGACTGCACCCTGAAACAAACAAAAAAGACTCCAAATAAGTGAAAAGTAATATTTACAAACAGCTTTATATAGAAAGTTAAACTAACTGGAAGCTATTAACAATATATTCATTTCTGTAGGAGAACTAGTTTTTTTTAAAGTTAAATATTCTAGTGAGCAAAGACTACTCAAAAGGAACAAGGCACTCATTCTAAAGCAGTACATTAATGTATACTACTGCATGGTATAGGTGATAAAACTTTTAATCAAAAGGTACAACAGGTATTTTTCTGTAAAGGAACTCAATCTCTCTGGCATTTTAATTTCCAACATGGATCCACAGTACATTTCTCATAGGGAAATATTTCATTTTACCTTCTGCTTTTATGCACCGGAGAAGTAACACGCATCAGCTTATTTAGAAAATGTGAACAACAGCAACGTTTATTTGCAATAGATGAAAAAAAATGAACACCTACACAGAGGAAGACTAAGGTAAGTAAACCCTGAAACACCAAATACTTTTTGTGATTTGTCACAGGGCAGAAATCTCTTCTGTTCTTCTAAAGCTCAGTTCTGCACTACTCAGCACCTTGGAAGTGAAAGAAAACTTAGCACACAATTCCTGAACCTGGTATTTCACCCCAAGAAACAGTGCTAAGGGGAAAAACATAGGATAACAGAGAGAAAAAATACCAACTTTAAGTGATATGCATATAAAATATGAGACTGGCTCTAAAAGCCACCAGCTCTGGACAAACTAACGAGCAGAGTCACCCAGGAACTGCTGCCCTGGCTGTGCTCTGCACACATCCCCACCACTGACATCTCCAGGACCCTGCTGTTCAGTTCTGTCTCAGTCTTCTGGGCTTTGAAGAGGGGACAGAACTTATTCCTCCTACAAAGCTGAAGTGCTTTTTCTGACCAACATGATCACCAGAGGTACAGAGATCACGCTCTCCAATGCAATGCCAAAGCTCCCAGGGTAGATTCTGATACCAAACCTCATACAGTATCTCAGCTTCACACTAGAATCTGCAGACTCTTATTTTAAGCCTATTCATTTTCCTGTGCCACCAGAGTTAATTATGCAATTACTGACATTCCACTAGTTTTAATGGACCAGTACAAAAAATGAACTTTGTAATTACATATGCAAATAACAGGCAGCTCCTTTCATGTGACTAAACAAAAGCTCCATCAGGACAGGGCACCAGGCAACTCTCACTTTACTGACGCCCTTCTCTACAGAGCAGCACCAGACCAAGAAGGGATTCCTCTTTCTTTAACACCAAGAATATTAAGTTTTATGGGAAAAGGTTGTTTATATGCTTTATTTGCATATTGCTACTATTCATGCCCACTATTTTCAGAGAGCTGAAAAAAGAGGCATTACACTCAACAGTGTTCATCACCATTGCTTGTGTAGTTGCTGTGCTTTGTGAGTGTTAAGGTTGAGAGTCATTAACGTGTTGAGTCTGGAGGGAGGAAAACTTCATGAAGTGTCAAGATTTTGGTTTTCTTCTGTGCAGAGCTGTGCAATGTCCTTGCCCCCTCTGCTGTATTTCTTACTGAAAAAAGGAATTTTCTTATATTTTTCACAGAATTTCAACCTCTGTATACAGGCAACTTACAGTTAGATGGGTCAAAGACATCCTGTGAAATGCTACTTTCATCATTGCATCTTTATTTCCATCAAATTGAACTACTGAATTCCTATATATAATGCTGGAAGCTTACCACGGCATACAAAAATGTAACTTCTGTACTGTAGATATTTAAACCCCAAAACTTAACACACCCACAGACGCCTGACTGCCATTATAACTGCTGATAACATCAAGTAGCATTAAACAAAAAGTCAGTTTTAGTGCATGTAAGGTGGCCTCAGCACACTTGGTCTATAATACTGCTTTTCACTCTTTTTTCCTAGGAGTTTCCAGCTGGGCTGCCCACTCCCTATAGAGCAGTATTAAATATAGTTACAGCTGCTCCTCTGAGGAATCCATAGACTGCAAACCAGTCATCTACAATCAGGAGAAAGAGGATAGCAAGCTTAACCTAAGTAGTTTAGCACAGCAGCTTACTTGGCATGCTCAGAACTACCCCTGAATAACTAGGGAGGCATTTGGAAGAGGAAGGGAACTGCTGTATCTGATGGCAACACCAAACACGCTGCTCTGAAACACAACATCTTCATTCTAGTGCCACATTTGGTTTTTAGAGCTACTGTTAAAGGGCAGCTGAGAAGACAGGACTACGTGTATCACAACACATGCCTATAGAGCAGCCAGGTCAGTTTTGACTATAGTAGTACTAAAATTAACAACTCATTCAGTAGCTCACTACATACAAGTTATAATTTCCGAGACTGAATTCAGATATAAATAACGGAGTATCCTTTTGGGAAAACTGGACTTGACATTCCAAGGGAGATCAAGTTACCATTTCTCCACCTGTGAGATCAAGATTTATAGTTGCAACTGTCTCAGAAACAACTGGTCAATCATGGGATCTGACAGCTATCTGTCACGTGGGGCTGATGCCAAGAGCAGAGAGGCACGGCCCTTTCATCTGAATTAGTTAACAACTGCCTCCCGAGACTCAAGTGACTTTATTTTTCCTATTAGGTAATCAAATAGGCACAAAAAGTCTCACTTGATCATCCTCTCCTGTAGAAATATATCTGTGGTTCTCCAGCAGGTCAGCTGGAGAAATCCCTGCTGCAGGAGGGAAACATCTCTGCGGACAAAATGCCAATTGCTGAGAACTGCAAGGAACAGAAATACCTGGTGCAGGAATTCTCACAGCCAAAACTCTTGGACACAAATAGCATGAATGAGATGCACCACTCCCTCCAAGGGCCTCTGCCACTGCCAGGAAGGGGAAAGTGGAACGGTGCAGCAGCTGGCCCAGCACTTGCCACTGCCCAGCTCTGCCTGCTGCAGGGGCTCCAGAGACAGGGGGCTTTTCTTCTCCCCTCCCAACCCCCAGGCACAACCCCAGCCTGCCCCCTCCTCCCTGAGTTATGGGAGGGAGGGGGTGCAGCCCACTGCAGTTTTGTATCTGAAGACCAGACTGTCTGTTTACTGTCTGATCAGAAAAATAACATCACACATCACAACAGTGCAGGAAACCACCTCACCCACAACACACCGCAGATATTAATATTACTCCTCTTTGTATTATATTAATATTACAGACAATTTAGCCACAAGACCAAAAATTACCTGCTGAAACAAAATATGAAAACTTCTCCAAGACAACAAACTCTCAAGTAACCCATGATAGCTAAAGAGCACAATATGTTCTATTTTCACAGAACTCTCTCAGTATTTCTGCAGAAGTACATTTATTCCTGGAAGTCCATACTTACTTCAAGGATTAGACTGAAAATAGAAGTGACACATTAGACTTCATATAATCTGAAGATGAAAGTAGAGACATTTGAGGCTTCTAAAGGGAAGTGCATAAACTCCTCAGTATGAAATGAAAAAAGCTAATAGCATTTTCTAAATAAGAAAGGGACTAATCTCTAAAATGACTATGTGGGGAGAGACCTCTGAAAAGCAAGCAGCAGCAAGTCGTTAAATATTTGGTGTTAATGATTCCAGTTCAAAGACCTCTTTTAACTCCGAGTAAGCAAGTGGTTCTTTAAAGTTATTACAATGTTAAGAGGAGGATTAATTCTTGCTCCAAGTTACAAACTGTACCACAAGCCAAATTTACTCCCTGATGCCAGCAAGAAGAATGGGATTAGGGATGCTGCCAAGGAGGGGAACTCATTTACAAAATTAGTAGATACATATTCTATACTTGCATAACACAAGCGCTAAAAACTCCTATGACAAAGGTCTTGAAAAGGAGGAAAATGTCTTTAACTTGTTAGAAATCAATGAGAATGGGGCTGCATGCACCGCTTTCCTAAGGAAAAGCCTTTAGCACGATCCAGAAGTTCGGCCTGCACTGCAGCCAAGGGGAGAGAGGACAACCCATGGCTTTGGGCCAAAGAACATGGGAAGGAACTGACAGGTCTGGCTGCACAGGGCACCAGTTAAAGCCTTACATGAGGCTTCACATGCCCTCTTCCAACCAGCAGCATGTGAATGGCATGGCTTTGTTCTGCCGATCTCTGCTGAGGAAACGGAGCAGCCCAAAAAAGCTGCTGGTTTGTGTAACAAACAGACCATGTTCAGCCACTGCATTTATGTTTGCGACACTTGTGCTGTCCTTGAAGAAACCCAGTTGTGAGGGCTGTACAGATTTAAATTGTGCTGTATCTCAGGATACTCAGCAAACTTCTGCTCTCTCAGAATATGGTTAGCACCCTCTATTAAAAGTCCCATGTTTTGGCAGCAGGAAGGGCCACTGAGGTGCTACTAGGTGAGCTCTCTCCCAGGTCAGTAGCACAGCTGCAGCTTTCTGTTCTCCAGCACTTAAGAATAAACCCTCGCAAGTCCTTTGAGAAATAATTTCAGCAGTGCAGCTATTTCTGGTGACCCACAAAAACACCAGAGTTCCTCAGCAGCAGTTGAATACCCTGTTCCCTGGACTCAGCTGACCTTGTTTATGCACCAGCATCAACGAGAGTGTCTTGGCATGAGAAACAGCTATTATGTAAGTTGAGTCTGCTGTTGTCAAACAGAAAACCAGCAGTGTTCATTTCAGCTCCACTAGGCGTGGAGGGAAAAAGCAAAAGGAAAGGCAATATTTGCCAAACAGGAAAGAACAGATAGCAAAAGAAAATCTGCAGTTTTAAGAGGCTTTCTGCACCAAGGAAGAATGCTGACGCTGCAAGAACCTTCTTTCAGTCCTACCAAATGTCAGACGATGCGTAAAGCAGGCCATGCCTTTCAGGCTGCAAGAGGATTTATTTTCTTTAACAATGAAGGCATCTTTACCATTAGGTCCGAGTTATAAATACAGAAATACTCAAATTCAATAGGTGTCTTAAACTGTGAACATTTAAGTTTAAACAAAGGTAGGAAGTGACTTGTGTTTACAGTTAGTCATGTCTTAAAACCAGGCTAGACTATACAGCAAAAGCAGCGTGGCACCTTTTGTTTACCTGCTTTTAAATACTGAAACGCTGGTCGGGTTTAGGTGTTGTGGGGTTTTTTTGGTTTGGGTTTTTTTTCCCAAAGGGGTGATCATTACTGTGCACGCCCTTCAGACCATTTGATAGGTAATTACTGAACTCATACACAAACCAGAGCAGTTGCCTTTAGCCAGTTATCCCATGCTGCCCATTTCTGCAGAACACAAGTCCAAGGTATTTGTGACGGGTTTGCAGCTAAGTCCTATTCCAGCAGCCCTGGGACAGAAGCAGAACGCTGCTAGTGAAGAGCTCAGAAGCATTTCTACTTTATTTCCTTTCAGAAGCAGACAGCTACACACTGAAACTCTTCCCCATGGTGCAGTGTCAGCAACTAAGAGAAAGAATTTTTTCTTCTAAATTAGAAAACTGGGTAACTCAGTAATTCACAACAAGAAATAGTCAAGATTCTGCTAACTAAAGGAGCCTTTTCCCTGAATTCTTAGATAACTGGACCTATCAGGAGTATACCAAATATTAAAAGAGGATTGGCTTGGCTAGAGCCAAGCACTTCATATATAGTTCTCATTACAAGCAAAAAGAGGTTTGCAATATCAATTTTCTTAAATCCAAGTGTAATTTAGGCTTTTGAGGAAATATTTGTTGGAAAACTCATCAAGTATAAGAACCAGAACAAAGCCAGTTCCTTGGGCAAAAATCCAGGGGTTCCTTACCTACCAATCCTAAATCTTATCCCTTTCCTAAATACTTTTGGGTCCCTCCCCTGCACCTCTCGACTCACATGTCTGCTCACTTGCCAAACAGCACAGAAACAGCTCTGAGCTCACACAGCAGCAGACACCACTTTGGGCACCCTCTTTCTGTGCAGGTGACTTGTAAAAATTTTTAAACCCCTTTGGCTGAAACAAATCAGGAACAGAAGTATTGAATTTCATGCTTTATACATTTTAAGCCTCTGTGAAACAAAAGTCTAGATTTCTTTGGGAGCCAGGCTAAATAAAATGAAGGTTGTATGACATAATCACTCACTCCTACATGCACCTTTGAGAAGCAGAAGTTTCTCTCAAACTTGGCACCTGTGACAAAACATTTCTAAGCCTCGAGAACAAACACACTTTTTTACAACTGCCTGCTGGCAAGGTCACTCAAAAACCTGATAACAAAGGTGCAGAGGTGTTGAACGCCCCTTGCTCCACATCTGACCAAAAAAACCCCAAGAAACCCAAAACAACCCACCACCCCTCAGTCATTTCCACGTGGCATAGATACTAGTGAAAAATAAATTCATGAATAAGGTATATTTAAAACACACATTCCTGGGTCCCATAACTTTTAATGCAATCAATTTTAGACATGGCTCTATTTTTTATTTTAGAAAGGGCTCAGCAACAAGAGTCATGCCCACAGCCTAGGTGCTTCCTGCTGATTCTGCAAGGAGGATGCTGTTCATAACAAAGGCACCGAGCAAGAGACAGAGGGACAACCAACCAGATACCTCAGGAAACGAGATGAGCACATAAATAGTCAGCTACAGGTTAACTTACGTGTAGGTGCATAACAGTGGGCTTTACTTGCTGAAAACAATCTCTATTTTAAAGTCAGAAGTATTACAAAGTATGGCAAAGTATTCCATTGCAGTTAGCATGGAATCATTAACTCACATTTAAGTGATCTTGCCTTTGATTTTTTCTGATTTTTTCTAGGATTGCAAGGTTCTCTTTTTCAATGCCTTCATCCTCAGATTTCTTCCCATCAACTGGTTCCTCCTCCTTCATATCATAGTGATCCAGATCTTCAATGTCCTACAGGATAGAGGAAAAGTTAATTGCAAATAACTGCACTGTGCTCTTTGTTCAGTGAAACCCACTCCAAGGGCACTTGGAATACAGGCACAGACTGCACAGCACTATTGTATTTGTGATTGTTGGATGCCACTTCTATTTTGTTCTAACTTCATTCTCAGCCAACAGCCCTCACTGGAAGTGTAGGGAGCTCTCACAATACAAACAAAACCTAAATTCACAACACATTTGTGTTCACAGAAACAGAGTAAAACCTCTGCATGAAGTCAGGATTGCTGTGAATTAGCCCATTAAAGTAGGTAGAAAACAGGCCTTGAGAATCCAAAGGTACCTGAAGCTAAAGTGGCCCCAAGATGTTTCTAAAAGCAGCCTCTGTTTACAATTCCAATCCCAGCTATACTACACTTGTGGCATGCAGTGGTCAACATACCTGGCAGGGCTACAGCAGCCCCTCAAGAAAGCTAAATGTACTTTATTCGTGGTGGACATTTCAGGTAAAGATCAGATGTAGCAATTTTGGAATCGGGGTGCAAGACAAAACTCTGGTCAAGCTTTCCAATCACACAAGCAACATTTCAGTTCTGAGTTCTAGACTAAGACCCTGAAAAATCCTCCTCTCTGTCCTCTGAGATGGGGTTATCCCGGTGGAGAGGAGCACTCTGAACTTCAGGCAACTGCCTGGGAGGAGAGGAAGGATGTAAACAGCCTGATGTGAAGAAGGCAGCCCTCCTGCAGCCACAGCAGCCAGCTCTGCTTACACAGCCTTCGATATACTCCAACATGCAGTGCCCTGCCACGCCTGGGGCTGCTCCTCACACCCCATCTGTGTGCATGGCAGGGAAACCTGGCCATAAACCCCAAATCAGGGATGTCCTACGCCATAAGAAACACCTCTCAGGTGCCTTGGACAACACTGTTTCCTTCAACTGCAAAAGACTTTAGGTGGAGTATTCTGTAAGATGGTTGTGTTTCTCAAAACAATGACAGAGCTCGAGGAATCACAAGCTGCTGTTCCGTTTAGAACTTGGACTAGATCACAAGCTTTTTTTTGTGTGTGAAGTAACCCAAACAGAGTCTGGAAGTCTGCAAGCAACAAGAGCCTTGTGGCAGCAGGTGTACACACCACCTTCACAGAAACACTGGCTCTGGATGAGGCTAAGTATGGTGCAAAAAAGCCTGCTTCAAATTCATTTCAGAACTTAGTAACATTCAGATCTTTTCTAAAGGAAGACTTTTTATTCCAAGAAAGTTGTTTATTTTCACTACACCTTCACTAAAAACCTAAATCTGAAGTAGTCTGAGCAGTTCTACAATAATGCTATTTAAAGTGGTTTAAAAAGCAAGCATCTTGGAGCTATTCTAACATGTAGTAGAAGTAAGCAAAAAGGGTAGTTCTGACTAAAAAGCTCATTAAAAGGGGCACCACGTTGCCAGACAGTGACATAAAAGTTTACTGTGTCTGTTCCAATGTCCTTCCATTTCCTTCAATGTATCAGAGTTAAAACCTAGCTCACCTGTGTAATCAATCAGCAAACTGATTTACTCTTAGCCAGTCTGCTTCGATTTGGGAGACACCTCCAACAGTATCAGAGCCAGCTCACATGCTGCTTGAAATAGGAGTTAACAATGCGAGAACTTACTGATTTGGCACACAATGTTATGAA
Organism: Sclerurus mexicanus; assembly: GCA_013396755.1. NCBI lineage: Eukaryota > Metazoa > Chordata > Aves > Passeriformes > Furnariidae > Sclerurus > Sclerurus mexicanus. The sequence continues at coordinate 140,545 of VWZF01006058.1, read as the reverse complement.
TTGTTTGACTAAAGCACAAACAGATGTCCAACTCTCTGTATCCAAGTACCTCACAGCTGAGATCTAGGTTTAAGAAGAAAACTTCACTAGTTTTGAGGTTGAAGGGAAAGCTGATATTCAGGTAAACATCCAGATTTTTAACTAGATTTTATTTTGAAATTAGCTTTTCTGTTGTTTACATATTGGCTTAATAATTAGCTGGCCACTGCAGAGCAAAGTGCCACAATTCTACAAGATCAGGACAGTTTCATATATAGACATACTTCACCCATGTCTTCTTCTTCCTCCTCCTCTGATGTAACTTCTTCTGTTGTTCCATTCTGCAATACAACAATGAAGTTTCTCCATAAATTCTGCATATGTTCCTTGCTTCCAAAACCAGCAAGTCTACTCTCAAAGCGAAACAGTATACCTGGAAGTTACACTCATCAAGGTGCGCAAAGCACTGGAGTTTAAAGTGTAAGATGCACAAAGATGCTTTCCTGGAGCAGGACGGTGAAGGGACTTTTGCATGAAGCAAAGATAAACAGAACGTCACAATTCATTCCAATTAAATTCTACACAGAAGCTTTAAAATCAGATAAGGGATATCCTATTCTGAGACAATGGCAAGCAACCAATGGGTAACAATTCATGATCCCTTAACCACGAGATCAGACCATGGCTCTCATTAGAATCCATCTGCATGCTATGCCCTTAAAAAGAAACACCAATAAACTTTAGACCTCAAACTTCAGGGCTTCTTTTTCCTCACAACCTACAACTTCTGTGCAGCCACTACTATCATCACATAGACATTGTCTCCAGATTACTTGAAAATATACCAAAACGACACACTGAGTTAATTTTTCACAGCTTTCTATTTCAGGATACCACTTGAGGAAGTCTGAGCAGCAGAAATACTCAGGAGCATTCTCATCTGCTTGTCCTGTGCTTCCTCTTCCTCTGGCAAAGAAGGAATGCCACTGCCCTAGACAACACAGGGGACTAGATGGAGCTTCAGTCAGACTTAATAAGGCCACTCATATTTAACTTGCAAACTGTGTGATCTGAGTCTGCCTTTGAGTTTCAGAGCACATGCAAGACTTCACCAAGCTGCTTCCTAATACCACAGGCCCACTGTCTTGCAGTTGCACTGCTGTGTGGGTGGCTCAGAGGAGAGACCTATAGGATTACAATTTGGCATGTGACCAAAATTAAGCAAGTTATTTGTCATTACTATAGTGCTGTCACCACAGGAAAACCATCTGTTACACTACAGGAGCTTTTAGAAATCATGTCATCTTAAAATTTACAGGCAAAAGGAGGTATCGTAGTCTTATTAAAAATACAAAAAAGAGCAGTTACTGTCAGTTACCAGTTCTGTTTCAGCACAACACAAAACATTTGGGTTAACAGGAACATCTCACAACCCTTCGCCACTCTTAATTTGTCAAGTGCACAAGAAGTAAACAAGGCACCTCAGATACTCCCTACCCAAAGCAGCATATGGTCTTGATATCCCTTGTCTCTGCAAGGGATGGAAGAGGAAGGAAAACATCCACAGCAGTTCATCCAAGTGCACACTGTAAGATATATGCACTTCAACAAAAAGCAGACGCTGCAGAAGAAGTCAGTTTGGGAAGCACTAGGAGTGCACAGGGATCGCTTGAACTGCTGTCACTTACACACCTTTCACTGATACAGAAACTCCAAAGGAAATTGTGTAATATTATCACACCATTATTAAATGGATTTTGCAAACAAAATTCCGATTGAGGACGCCACAAAGCAACAGTGCTTCGTATCAGTTCTGGCTTGCACAAGGTTTAATCATGCCCACCATCTCGTTTCTTGGAGCTGAAAAAACAACTCCCTCACTGCCATAAGGAGGTACCCACAGCTTTTTAATTTACCTGTCCAGCTGGCAATGGCTGATCTAACATTTCAACATCTGGATGCTGAGGAAGATTATATAATCTGCAGAGGTCACATATTAATCGCTTCAGCTGTTGAAGAAGCTATAAAAAACAAGAAAACATGGGAATGTTTATTTAAACCAAAGCACAGAGCAACGTATTTTGAGTTTTCTTCACACATTGACACTGAACCTAAAGTCACTGTACAGCACTTCAATCTGCCAAGGCTGGAGTAAAATTTAAAGAGCTCTCTTTCCCTCTGTGATCATTGCAATGAAGTCCTCACCACAGAAACCCAAGAACATGGCAAATTAAAGACAGCTCCCATCCACCTCCCCATGGCAGGTGAAGAAAGCCACGAGCAGAATAATCTGCCCTGACAGCATCATCCAGTCCAAACACAGGTGTCTGAGCCACAAATCACTATGGAATAAGCAAACTGTCGTGTTCCATGAGACAAGATGGTCCATTCCCACTTCCCAGCTTAAAAATCCCCGGGAGGAACAGTCTGAGTCTGGTTTTCCATATCCTGAATTCTTTTACAGGGCACACCAGCGAGGCACTAGAAGCAAGACAAACCCTGCACAAGGCATAGAAGCTGGGCAAGCTCTGAGCAGCCTGCCTGCCACATCTTGGGTCAGGGGGAGACACAGCCTGTTCCCACCTCTGATTCCTGTTCCCAACTCGCAGCATTACACTGACATTCTGTTTAACTGCAAAACAAAGAACACCTCACACTCACCGTAATGCAAGCCAGGAAAATAATTGCATTCTGCAGAAACACACAAATGTTAAGTTTGCTCACCACACTCATTAAGCTGATTTCCATAGCTGTTAACCTTCTCTAGGCAGCCTCAGATTCCTAGTTAAGGGCCAGGGATGAAAGACTGTACTACAACATTTCCTAACTTTTCAAGGTCTTTGCACAGCTGTGTCAGGAAAACAAAGAAAGGACTGCAGAACGCATCTGTAAAAGGGTCAACACCTCGTTATTTGCAGGAGAACTCCCCAGGTGAAGCTTGCAAAAATTACACATTCATTTATGGACTTTTCTTCCAGATACCAAAGGGACTTTGTCTTGCCACTTGTCAAGGGCAGTGTGTAAGACAACCATTCCTGCACAAAGATCTCCCAGCACTACTGGTAGTAACGTGTGAGTGGCAACCCCCTCCCCTCAAAGCACCTTTCCATGAAGGAGGGAGACTCGCTATGTGGCCTCACCCAAGGTACCCCACAGCCTTTATTACCCTGAAGGAATGGTAACTCTACAGCACTACTTTGTATTTCTATACTGTATTTCTATACTGTATTTCTTAAAACACAAATAAATTTAGGTAAAAAACCCTATACCCTCCAAAATATTCTGCATGTCTAAAGCTATTGGCCAGTTTAAATGCTTTTACCTTACCCTACTGCAAGTGACAAGTCAGTCTCTCCAGGGTTAAAAACTTATTTCCAAGCCCAAATCACTAGCAGTGAGAAGCAAATGTTGCCTTTATGCTATCTGAAAGCTTCAGTGCTTTTCCCTTCTACAGCAGAATTCCACATTCTGTGTAACAGGAATGTTATTTATCCATCCGCGGCCATGAACTCAGACACCAGTCTGCAATACCCAGTCTGCATTACAACAACTGCCTCCTATGACACCACATTTGCTGTTTCTGCACCATTCCTGACAGCCATCCTTAACTCAGAAACAAAGCTGGTAACACCAAAAGGGCTGGTGCAGCAGCACCACATTTCTTGTGAGCAAACACAAGAGATGCTGTAGTTTATGCTGCCGACAACTTTCTGTAACAGTCACACTTCTCATCAACGTTAAGATCCTACACTTGTTTGAAACTTCCTGGGTGTCTGAAACATCCGAAAATCTTTTAGCAGGCAAAAATCAGATTAATCCATCTGATTAACCCAATTAATGGCAATTAATCCAATGCCAGATAGAATCAGAGGTCTCAAAACTACTCAAGGTGTACAAGATGCCTAAAGTTGCACTGCTACACATTTTGCTGGGAAACCTTTTCTCGGCACAAACGCTGCCTCTTGGAGAGCTGGAGCATAAGCCACACAATTTGAGGAGCTGTGATTTTTCTCACGGAGCTGTGTAAAACCAGGCAAGCCATTAATTTGTTTACAACTGCTGTGAAGCACACAAAGAAATCCAAGTGGTGAGGGAAGAGCACCACCACTGGATTGGGCTGCTCCATTAGCACTGACCTTGGAAAAGCAGAGGAAGACAACACTGCAGGTGTCTTGAAAGAGACAGTGAGGGCTGCAAAGACTTAAGAAACGCTTCCTGCCCTGCTTCCTCCACGCCCCATGCTGCTCATGAAACGCCCTGTCACCTGAACTGAAATTCAGAAGGGATTTTTGCAGCCAGGCCCTAATGCAGTGGAAGCTTCTCACAGTTCCTTCACACGCAGCACCACAAGCAAGGGACATCAGCACCCTCCAAGCAACAAGCTGCTGGCACCGCCTGGGCCACGTCAGAGAGGCTGTGCCCGAAGGGCCCCTCCAGCAGCACGTTTCACTTCCTCACTTCCACTGGCACCAGGGATCCCACAGCCCTGTGGCAGCTGATCTGCTCTGGGGCACGTGAACCCCTGCCACGCTTCAGCACCCAAGCCCTGGTGTCACCACAGAGGGGAGGCAGAGAGGTGCAGCTGAGAGCAGGGACCCCCTTCCTGGGCAGGGTCCTACACTGCAGGGTTAGCTTGATGCAACTGCCACACTGCAGTTCATTTTTACACATCAGCTGCTTTATTCAGTGTCTATCAGTTGCAAAGGTGGTGGCAGAGGGAGAAGCTGATCCTCTCTCCACAGCCATTCTTCCTTATTGCCACATTTTTCCTCCATAGGAATTAACTTCATACCCTTGATCCTTCTGCCATGGATCACCACCACTGTTATCTGCTATATTCTGCTCATATGTATGAAAAATCACAGGATAAATTGGGCTGAAATGCACATTTGGAAGACGTCTGATATAGCTCCCTGCCTGGCATGATTTGTTATGTGTTGGTATGTACATGAACAGACTGTAGCAAAAGAGAGCAGATTTCTGCCAGATATCAATAATTTAAATGTATTTCCAGGGTAACTTCACAGGCTTGATCAATGTAAAGTGAATGCTTCACATACACACGCTTTGAGTCCAGCGAAGAAAAGGGGCTATGAGGACACCAAGAGTTTGGCTGGAATACAAACTGCCTAAAGCACAAACTACACACAGAGTGCACAACCAGAGTGCACAACCCTCGGGGTATTAAAGGAGCCACGGAAAGAGCCTGCAGAGGGGAAATGCTCGAGTGACCGAATACAACACCATTTATAAACTTCCTGTATTGATGATAATGAGTATAAAAATAACAAAAACTGTAAAATTATAATACCCCTGTAATTTTTAAAGCTTCAGGAGTTCTGAGAAGCAGGGGGAGTTTTGTGGACACCATAATACTGGTTTAGAACATAAAAGCACCTCTTGGAATTCTCTGTTTCCTATGCTAACATCCTACACATCTGAGAATAGTTTAAAACAGTATTTTTCTGAAACACAGGCCACATTAGGAGGCTTTTTTTATGCATGAAGAGATCTTCCTAATGCAGTATGAAAGCATTAACAATTTTAGGACACCTTGGATGATATTAACATCCTGTTCAGTTCCCTATGAAACACCTTGTTTCCTGATTACCAAGAGATATGGACTTAAGAAGGACAGTGTAAGTACACAAAGGCTTCATCCTTCCATGTGTATCTCCACATACACTGTAACTGTATAAAAAGAAAGGAATCAATTAAGCTTAGCCTACCACTGAGAAACTGCTGAAGGAGAGGACAAATGGAAACAGAGGAAAGCAATCACTGTGCCTTGGAGTGTGAGCACCACTGAGCTCTCGGGTGAGCTGTGACAGCACCTGGCCTCACACCCTCAGCAGCCTAGGCCAGTCCCAGGAAGCAAAGCAAAGCTTATTCCTGCATTTTGTCTCTGACTCCCAACACATAAATGAGCTGCTGCTGCACTGGGAGTTTGCGAGAGACAACATCCTTCCCTGAAATGCCCCCACGTGGGACTCATCTAAATTATAACACCGAAGCAGTGTGCTTCAGGACAGCAGCTTATTCAAGCTGCAAACACACCCATGCCAGGAACTCCGTACTTCTGACATCTTCCACGCAAGCTTAAGGTCTGGAGAAGTGAGAACTAAAGCTGCCCATCTGAATTTAAGTCCATTTCCCTATTCTCTTGAAAAAGCAAACCTCCAAATAGTGTACAGTTACATTTAATACGTCACGAACTAAGGTTTGAGGCACCATATAGCTTCCATCATATTAAACTTAAAAAGACAATTGCAGTAGGATTTCTTTTGCACTGCACAGCCACTAGAAGGCAGATGGCAGTTTCATACCTATCAAGTCTAATGAGACTCTGGATTTTCAGGATCTGAAAAGGAATTCAGGAGACACCAGGGGCTGAAAGAACTGCATAGCCCCTTCATGTGCTGACTGGGACTTGTTCAACACTGACAGTCAAGCAGCTGAAGTGTCCAAACCTAAAGATATCTATGCTAATCACATTCTTAACAACTCTTCAGCATTTTAGTGTTTTGACAGATTTTCATAGCAAATGCACCATGCTCGAGCAAGGTAACTGACACAGGTTCAGACGCACAGAAGATCTTCCAGGAAAACATGTGCATGAATTCAGCACTGTAAACCAGCTTTCCCTTTCCCGTGTCAAATGACAAGGCTTTCCCCTGTCAAACATGAATGTTTGAAGAGCAGTTCTTCAGTTTCCCAAACTGTCACAAGTTAGAATGCAGGTAGGAAGGGCAGAGTGATGCCAAAGAAGGCTAAACCAGGGTAACATGTGCCAGCAGTGCCTTAAGCACAGGGTCACTGTTGGGCTCCTGGAAGAGTCCAATGCAATTTCCCCTTCAAAATTTGACTGCTCCAATAACTTTGAGTTTAGAGTTACATGGCACTGGTGATGTTTTACCTGCAATAAATTAAATGAAAACTGGTTTGAAACCTTCTACAAGTCTGAGTTAAACAAAGTGAATGTTTAGGAGACAGTGTGATAAAGCAGGAGCCTTTGGATTTCTACAGGTAGTTCCCTATCCTTTTCTACCCTACTCCAAAAAGTCTGTGTGAGCTGCCCCAATGCCACTGAAGGGGATGGAGTTCCATGGAGAAGAGTTGTAGAGCGGTGTGAAAAAACCCCAGACCCAAACGCACAAAGCCGAGCCTTTGGAGCCAAAAAAAGAAGCCAGATTTTGTAGTGTATTCATCCCTTCACCCACTCCCATCCGTCTTCATCTTGGCATGACACGGTGCAGGGTGGATTCCTGTGAAACCAAGGGGCCATCCACAGGTGCCTATTACATCAACCCAGCCGCTTCCACAGGGGCAAGTACGATCTTGAGATGAGAAGCTGTTCTCTTACCAGGGACACGAGCAGCCAGTGTGCATATGCAATTCAGCACAGCATGTTTACCATGCAGCTTTCCAGCCTGGAGCAGTTCCACGTCGGAAACATCTCGTTCAGAACCCTCAGGCTGAAGGTATCAGCCACGCCAGCCTCAAACTGCACAACCTTCTGGGAAGTGTATTTCAGAAAAAAACTCACTGGGCCACATTTTCTGCTACTACCCTGCCCTATGTCCTTCCAGGCAGAAGTCACAAAGAATAAGACCTCTTACATTCTTCTGAATGTGGTTTAAAGTTTGGGGTGAAGTGGAACATTCACAACTGAGACCTGCGTCTCCTGCAATCACATCCAACATAATGCACTAAAACACTGTTCTGGCAAGGACCACAAAGACTCATTTACTTCTTAGTTTCCTAATTATTTCTGCTAGAAGTCAAATGCATCCTAAACATTCTTTAGAAAAAGGCACTTGTCCATCCTTGTTTAAGGCTAGATATGCCAGATTAACATTATCCCAAGAAACACGACAAGTAGATTTCATAAGAACATTCCCAATTTTTCCCAAACCAGGCAAATACTAAGCACATAACCCATGCAATAAGCAGTATTCTGCAGACTGACTTGTTCTGTACACATCACAGTCCTGTACACAAAAGTAAACATTATTAATAGATTTTTTTAATGTAAGATCACCTTTAAGGGCTATTTAGTATCCATAAAGCTGAATTTGGAGTGGAAAAACAACACTTAATCACTGAATTTCTCAGTATTCTTTGTGGAACAAATTGCACTTGTAGTGACATTTATCTCCAAGCACTATTCAAGGACACTTACTTTCCTACACAGAATGGGAAGTTAATTTTTATATATATATACACACAGAGACACAGAGCTCCTATCACCACATGTAAAGGGTACTCAAGTAAGACAGAATGCTTGGGAGTTCTCTGAAACACAAACAGCCATCAGAACCCGTACAAGGATTTTCTTTAAGCAGCAGTCGCCCAAAGTCACAACACTGTTCAAATGTTTCAGTACCTGAGGAACATTCTGATGACCCAGAAGCTGCCAGGTCAAGCCTCCTTTACTGAAACCAGGAATTACTTGCATTATAGCATCTTTTGGAAAATATATATTCTCAAGAACACAAAGCTTTTGCCTCTGTAATTAATCTCTGTGCAAAGAAAACTCTACAAGAGCTGTTTTATTCAGTAGTTTTAACCTTTCCTTTTCATCCACTTCACTGTTTAATTATTTTCAGAAAGCTTCACACTGTAATTACTGGGACTGAAACTTCTCTTACAGAGTAAGAATTTGAGTAATCTTTTCCTCCTTGCCTCAAGTTTTTTGGATTACTTTTGGCTCATATGTTCTTGGAAGAGAAAGCTGTGTTTACAAAACCTCCCAAATGACCCCAAAACTGAACTAACTGAACTGCTTGTTAATGTGACAAAGCCAAATAAATACCCAAACCCAAGTAAATGCCCAAAAGAACCAAAATACTTTGCTCACCAGAGTATTGCTCTTCTTAATATCTTCTAAACGCTCTAAGACTGAAGTCAGGTTTGGGTCATCTGATTCTACAAACCATATTGGTGATGAAGAGGGGTAAGACTCCTGTTAAACAACAAAAACAAACACAAGACCAAACATAAATAAGCAAAGGAAAACCCAAAGCTTTTAAAAATCATTCACCCCCAAAATTTCACAACGCAGTATTAACACCACCTTTTATCTTATTTTGTGTCAGGGAACACAGAAGCTTTTAACACCAATTTTTTAGGCAATGCAAAAGAAGTTGAAAGAAATGCAGCCAACTGGTTCTTCTGGTATTTCATCTTATTTTAATGTTGCTCAGATGATGGATACACATAAGAAACAGAGCTGAAAAGTTTAAAACCTTGGGGGCAGGTGGAGAAGTTTAAAAGTGCAGTACAGGTGATAATTACCAAAAAATGGAATCATTAAGTAGCACATGTCAAAGACTAAAACCGTATAGATGCTGACTTCTCATAAAAACACAGCTCCTTCCAAATAAAAGCTGTGAAAGCAATAAAACCCGGAGTCTTCAGACTTCCTCCTCCAAGAGGATTATTGAATCTGTCCCAGCACTGACCAAAGCAATATAGCTCCTATCTCCTGCCTTGGAGGACAGGCTAACTGCAGACCACAATGCCAAAAACCTGCTGTTTTATCCTCGTACCATCAAGGCTGGTGGAGGACTTCCCAGTGCTGAAAGGCTTGCCAAGCCACACACAACCCCGTCAGGAAGCCTCACGGCACAACATCATGGCACGCACAGAGCCCTCCAGCTGGCAGGCAGTGCCAGGGCACATCCCAATGGCAGCGAGATCAAATGGGCTCACAGGACCAGAAGTGCCCTTCATTTTCCACGGTTTGGACACGTGGAACAACACACGGGACAGATGTGGCCACAGCTGCTCCTACAATCCGTGGGAAGAGGGTTTTCTGTCACCGAGCTGCCACGACACGCAGCCCTTCAGAAGGTGCTGGAGAGGCCCCTGCTACAGAAAGGCAAAGAGAAATTCCCTGCCTCTTGTTCAGATGTTTCAAATAGCAATTCCAATTTCTGCCTCACACAGGTTTGGTAACACAGAGAATGGAAGAAACCACGCAGCTTCCAACTCAACAGTAAGTGTCCCTTCATATCACTGACACGTCTGGATCTTATGTGGTTTGTTTTAGTTATTTAAGGTATTCTCCACTTCTCACTCCTTCAATTAAAGTTTAGTAGCTAAAGACAAATTGCTGAACCTCAGTTTTATCACCCAGATATTATCTTCATATCCCCGGGTCTGAAAACTCCCTCATTATTTCGGAATTCATTTCCCTCACTGCAGTTGAAAAGGAAAAAAATCCACCTTTCTCATTCCAGAGACAACAAATCGCACTTCATTCTTCCACACTCAGAGTCAAGGTTTGAAAACCGGAGAAAAATACAAGTATGTTAAAACTGGCTTTGAATAATATAAAGTGTCTTTCCTCACTGACCCTCTAACCCCATAAAAACCCCATGTGATTAGATAAAGGACATCAGCTTTGGCAAAACAGACAACCCCAAGAGTTCCACCTGGCACTATTCTCCAGCAAAGTTGTAGCTACAGAGGTCTAAAATTCCATCTATAACCCAAAGCCTTTGCATAAACTTACTTTTTTAACCAGCTCCATCCCCTCAAGTTTATTTTTTTTTCTAAATCACAGCTAAAAAACACCTTAAAAGAATACATGATATTCCCAGAACCTTTATGAAAACACAAGTTGTTCCCACCTTTCATCTTCACTTCAAAGCACACTATACACAAAGCAGAGACCTCAGAATATCTATTCCTGATCAACTGAGGCCTAACATCTCACATGTCTATCAAGAAAGTCCAGTGCTCAGTTTGCCAAGATTTATGGCTAAGGCAGGCTCACAGATGGGCACTTAGATGTGGTTTAATCACCTTCTTCCTTTACACAATACAGTCCTCGGCAAAAGTGTATTTTCTCCTCAGTTTCACTCAAACACTCTTGAAAGATTAACCACTCTCTGTGGGAGAAACAAGGTTCAACTCCCCACTGCCACTGGGTTTCCAAACTATTATTTTTAGGCACTAAACTTCAATCAGGATATTCCAGGCTTTGCACTGATAACATCTCACTCATTTTTAACAGCATGCAACCTACTTGCAAAGCTTCTGCAATGGTGCAATATTCTTACCTCTAGCCTTTCACACTGCACGCTGATCTTGATGCACAGCGGGGAACATCATAAAGGAAAATGCCAACTGTGGCCCCACTGCCTGAAGACCTGCTTGAACCAGCTATTTTTGAGACCTGAACTTCTCTGGCCAGCTCCTTCAGCTGGAAGTCAGGCAAGAGAGTAAACACTACTAGCATGCCTTTAGATTACACCAACATTCCCATCAGGAAATACAAAGAACAGGCAAAATCCCTTCCAAGATTCACTGAGCCATCTGTTTCTTGAAATCCTCAAACTCATTAGAAGAAAAATATTCTCCAGATACAGCCAACATTTGGACTGCGTGTGCACATTCTCCTAACAGGTATTTTTGCCTTTTTTTTTTTAATTAAGCATTTTTACATTATGTTAGTCCAGGTCTAAGCAAGTCTCTTAACTGCAATGATTTATACAAGACAAACATCTGCCACCTCTCCTCTAAACCATACCTGGAATCTCAAGACTGCTTACAGAATGGCGCTCACCTCTTCACTGTCTATACTCTTCTTCTCTTACAACTTTACTTCTCCTTTCTGCACCTGAAGGATACAATGAACAAACCCACAGCAGGACACTTGTTATTGCACCCAGGACCTAGGGGAAAAACCTCCTCCAAGATCCTTGCAGCACGTGTGTCAGCAGGCAGGAACATGACCCACAGTGGAGAGCTGAGCATCAAGCAATCCCACCATGTTCAAACACATTACAGTGGCTACTTGAACGTGCTGCTGCTTTCTACACGGAATGACAGCCCTAACTCATGTTTTTGCACTGAAAACAACTCCTGTACGGGAGAAAACCTACCATTTGATACTGCCTGGATTATGTGTGCACCACATATGAACAACTGTGCCCTAATAATTATTAGCTATTCAAATTTTTCGTCTGATTTAGCTTTTGGAACGTGAATGCGCTTCTCAGAAAGGCTTTTCTTTAACATGGAGAGCATATTTACTCAGCTGAATCAGAAAATATTTCAAATTTCAGAGTTTTAGATTATGGGTATTTAATTTCACACTCCTACTTTTCCACAACAGATGCTTAATATTAAAACACAAGTTCAACCAAACTACCATTCGGTTGCAACAGTTTGTAATTCTTCAGACTTACCAACAAATATATTCATTTCACTTAAAAACATAAATGGCATTAAGTTTCTCTAGATCTGTATGCAATCCATGTTTTTGGAACAGCTGATTTTCACATGGATATGAGTCACTGTATTTTGAAATACAGGATTCACACACAAAACCTCAAACATTCCGAACTTGAGGTATAAGCTGGCTCAGACAAGTGAACTCCGCGTTACCTAGTTCTGCTGAGAGAATTACAGCAGCTTTTTCTTCCCTATCTGCATCCTGTAGAGATACGGGCTGGGTTTGAGCTGTTATGTCACATAAGGAACACAGGCTTCCCAGATACAAAGACAAGGTTTCAGGAGAGAAAGCCTAAAATAGCAGTTATTTTACTTCTCAGTGGCTAAAAAGCCCTGTTGTTTGGGTCTTTTACCATACAGCCGACAGACAGCGATTCTGTCTATACAATCTATCACCCATATTAAGTGCTCAAGATCTTTTATGTAACTGCTGGAACACGGCATCTTCTCGCTCTCCGCGAGTCAAAGCAGGAGCTCATGCCAGGAGGCAAAGGCTGCGGTGCACAGACAGCGCCTGCAGACACCACGGCCCACCACGGCCCAGCAGGACGTGCCACGCTGACATCACACCTCGCAGGCCCAGGACAAAGGCTGGATGTTTACAGCAGCCCACATACAATCACAATTCATGGCATCATCACTTCTGGAGAGCCTTTGTATCGGCACCGCGACAGACTGGGAGCTTTGTCAACACAAACCCTTCTGTAACAGAACGCGGTGAAAGAATTCAGCCCGCTAATAAACACACACAAAATACAAAGAGAGTAAAGCCCTGCGCTCCCACCATGGGAACAATTTCAAACCCAATCAAATCAGTTCGGAAAACCACAGCCTATTAGAAAACACACACAGGATCTCACTGGTCAGACATTCCATTACATCCTTTACTTACATTTTACAACAGTTTTGCTTAACAACAACAACAAAAAAAGGCAGCAAAAAGTGACAGAAGATTCCAGGAACACACACATTAAGACAGCTTTTCCTGGGCAGGATCTGTCATCTAAGTATATCCTACCTAAGCTTTCTCATCCCTAACAATAAGGCTGTTTTTCTTGCAATGTTATATAATCTTTATCCTGCTCTCTAAAGCTACAGCGACACAGTTTTGATGTCAGTAAGAGACTCTGAAAGGAGCTGTTTCTAAATTACTCCAACACGGCTGAAATGGTGAGGCTGCTAAATGAAACCAAAACACCTTGCTGTCTCTCTCGTGATTAGAGCAGCCTGCACACACAGTCTGCTCCAAGGCACTGCAGTGACCACGTCTCCCCGTGCACGACTGAGCCACTTTACCACGGCCAAGTGGCAGGAGCACACATCTGAACACACGGCTGCTGCATTAAGATGGAAACTCACAATCACATGGTGACACCTCTTTATTTTCTTTAATTTCCACATCATAGTAGATGCAAAAAGTGGGGGCTTTCTTTTAAAAATCCTTAGCATACTGCCTGAACAAAATTCTACAAAAGTTCTCCTTTCTGTTTCTAAATTTTTGCAAAATCTCCATCACGGACAGAACCTGTTCTTTTTACACCAGCCACAACCAAAACTTAAGTAATTTTTTATAACAGCACTTCTAACTTTTTATCTTTTCAGTCTCCAAATTTTTCTTTACCCCCTCCCTTTACTTTCAAAAAGCAGAGCATCAAACTCCCAGATCTCTTAACCAGCTTAGATGCTTTGAGAAGGCTGGAAAGAGACCAGTCCAGCTCACCCAAATCTCCGTAATGAAGTAAATCCTAATGCAACAAGACATCTCAGAGGGCTAATACAGCCTTATGGGGGTGAACACATTTGCAGCTATAAACACACAGCAAGTAATCGATCTCAAACCATAGATGGCTTTCCCCCAGCAGCCACCTTGACGCTACCAAGGCTGTCCATTTGAATTAAACAGCAGAACTAGATCATATATACATCCTACATGAACATTCAACAAGTACTGAAGATTAAACAACACAATAAGCTACAATCTAGTACACATTATCTGCAATTGTTAGTCAATCATTCACTACTTATTTTTCACCTGTCTCAAGCTGCCTTTAGAGGGAAAAAAAGGCACAGAGTTAATATTAACAAAAATATCAGGATTTGATAAGATATTCTTAAAGCTAAAGTTTAGCTTGATGACCATAAAACACTAGTACTTACAGCTGCCTAAAATAGCATTAGTAGTGATTACACAACTGACAGTGTTTCCCATTACCAGGGGCCAAATTTTCCAAAGGCAGCTTAAAAGCAGTGAGCATTTTCTACCACTGGCTACTCAAGTGCCAGTGAAATGTACAGGCTTTATTAAGGAAAGCATGAAGGGTCCCTTTCATTGGAAGCAATCCAAATTAAACCATTTCCCAGATACCTCAAGTTCCTAAAACCACCAAAATTTGTATTTCCATACACCCAGACACCACCTTTTACTCTGTTGTATAGATAACTCACAGAACATAACATTCTATCATTTGCACTTTCACAGATTAAAAAAAATCTGTCATTTCTTTAAGAATCTAACATTTCAATGATTTGGAACTCCAAAGGTTATAAAAAGTTTGTGCAATGGAGGATTTAAAAATGAAATTTAATATTGGTGGTAGTGAGGAAGTGAAGTGAATTTTACTTACCTCTGCTGAACCAGAGGAAAACTTCAACCTGCTTTTCCTCTTGAATCTTAAAATTGCATATAACACACTACTGACTTGACCAATGCACATAAAGAGCAGGACACCATTTATTTACTAGGGTTCAGTTAAACAGAGATGTTTTAACTGTTTCTAAGTGACAGAAAGCAAGCTTGGATTAGCTTTACTTTTCTTACACTCTCCCTAAAGCCTGACATGCTGAGGTCAGTGAGGACACTGCTACCACTCCTGTGTTTGGAAAGACATCAGGTTCACCTGTTTGAAACACATCTCTCTTCAACACACAAAACGACTGCAGTTCTGCTCTCAGGTTTAATGGGGCTGTTTGGACAGCTACAGCCTAGGCAAGACAACCCCAGGTGAAGCACCACGCTGTGGTTGGATCCCTGGCATTTCAGGAACTTAATCATCTTGCACCTTTGCGGGAGGAAGGCGAAGGAATCCCATAATCCTGTTCTATGTGGGTTCTCTAATACGCTCAGCGCTGCAGAAGCCAGCGCCTTCAGGAGCGCATTAAATCAACATAACCAACAGGGTCACGCTTTGCCTCTCCCACACACTCTCAAGGGAACAAGGCAAATGCAGCAGAGTACCTTGTTTTAGAACTGTGTATGGTATCAAATACGGCCGTGCTAGAGAGGGGAGTCAAAGGCATGTGCTTCATGGAGCAGAAAGACCATAACAAACCACAGTGCTGTAGATGCTGGTAAAATTCACTCTGCAACCACAGACTGTCCCAAACCAGACACAGCTCTCTGTACAAACAAGCTGCACCGACTGCAGAAGGCTACCATGAAGGAAACCAGGAAGAAACATTTAAAAGAACACAGAAAGGTTTTGGAGACCCCTTTTGCCTTCACAGCACCCTTCTGGGCAAAGGCAATGCCCTCCTGTCCTGCTGGGCTTCAGACACAAAACCCCACCCTGAAAACTTAAACAAATGCTGCTTTCAAACAGGCGTACAGAAGAGGCAAATAATTTCAAAGTTTGTGAAATAATCCAAGCTACTTTTGTGTTTTACTTCCATACCTCTCTGTCCAGGTACATGTATTTCTCACTGCTCAAACATCATTACCTGAGAAGAAGCAAATAACATCTACAACCAAAGTAGCAAAGGCACAAAACATCACTTCAAATGGTCACAAATACATGTGATGTGGCATCACAGTTCTTACATTTCTTATGGTCACGTTCTTTCAGTCAAGTCTTCACTGTCACTCATTGTTCAAACTATTTAATCTACAAAAGGGTCCTAAGTGTCGATTCAGCTACATGAAATTGCACATGACCCTTGGAAAAACACATTTATCAGATTCTCCTCTATCAGTTGCTACACCCTCACCCTCTCCCCTTACCAAATAAAAGGCAGAAGGCCACTTGTCTAGCATAACATGACCACATGGAATTAAAATAGGAATTTTGAGCATAAAAGGAAAAAAAGGCACTTTTCTGATAAAACAGTTATTGGTCATTACTGTGAAGCAACATTTTACTCTCCAGGTCGTCATCATCACAATGCAGGATGCCATCTCTCCATTCAAGGCAGTTCACAGAAAAACCCCAAACACTCCTAACCCTTCCGTATGGACCCAAAGCAAAACCCACCAAACGTGACTGTGCTGCTGCTCAGACACAGCTCCAG
This sequence comes from Sclerurus mexicanus, assembly GCA_013396755.1. Lineage (NCBI taxonomy): Eukaryota > Metazoa > Chordata > Aves > Passeriformes > Furnariidae > Sclerurus > Sclerurus mexicanus. The sequence goes on along the minus strand of VWZF01006058.1, from coordinate 124,036 downwards.
CAAACACGAGGCTGGGTTTCACTAACAGCACGGCAAGCGACAGTTGTTCGAGAGCAGTGTGTAGTCTCTGAAAATGTAAACTGTTGCTGAGGGCCAACCCAGCCAAGTGAGCTAAGGAACGCTGCTTTGCCAATATTAACAGCAACAAATAAAGCTACAGATGAGCCACGCTGAAAACGGAGCAAAGCACAGAGCATCGCTGCAGACTGAGTGACTTGTTTACTGGGAAGATGGTTGTGGAGCTGAGACCTTACCCAGGTTTTTCCATAGCACCTCCCAGCAGTCAGATCAAGCTGTGCTGCTCCTCACACACAAAACCCCCACTGTGCTTGTACCCTCATCTCACCAGTTGTCGGAGGCTGGTTGGTTGGGAGCCCTCAGGCACAAGGGGTTCTCTTCAACACACACATTACACAGGCACTCAAGCTGGCAATAGTTTACCTAATAAGAGCTACACGCACAAGGAAAAGGTATTTTGTGAACCTCGTTCTCCAATGCTCCTTTACTAGCAGCACAGTATCTTATGTGCCCAAATTCCTGCAGAAGTCTAATTACTTGATACAAATTATCAACTCATTAAAGTCATCAAGAGTTATTACCTAGTTCTGCAACTATAGAGTCAAGTGCATTCAGAAAAGGTATCATCAACATTAGTGTCACAGAGCCAGAGTAGTGAGAAATGCCTTCCAGTATGGCTAGAACTGAAGAACTGGTTATAACTAAGTGGTGACACGTCCCTCTCCCCAGCTGAACTCGATAACAAGTTTTCTGGCAGACCTGCTCTCACCTTTATCACTTACAGAGTTACTCCACAGCATGCAAAGTCTGATACCACTTCTGCTGTCACCCAAACGATCCAGGCTCCCCCTTCATACTCTAACTTCAGGAACGTACACCCTTCAAGTGTTCAAATCGCTCAGGATCCCGTTCTGGTTGTGCCCTCGCCCCCTGTCTGAGCACAGCCTTCCCCTTTTCCACGTCTTCCCTTTGCAAAACTGCTGTGCTGCAGACAGCTGCAGTGCAAGGCCTTCTCATTCTCACCCCGGGCAAGGCGAGATCCTGCTGCTCTGCTGCTCTTACACCTGACAGCACCGCAGCCAGCACCCAGCAGCTCTCCTCTCACAGCAACACGTGCACAGCTGCCCCGATGCTGCCTGGCCACATTTACATGGAACTCTGTCCCCCACACGCAAGATTTCAGTACCACAGCGTTCGACCAATGTTTACCATTAATAAGTTAAATGCCACAACTCTCACCACAGTTATTTCCTACTTCAAAAATTCAGGGAAGCCTGTGGTATCTTGAACACCACTGCTCAGGAACGCTTTGATTTCTTCCTAATGCCACTGTACAAGTTCTGACAGAGCTTATGCTGCTGCCTTTCTGAATACACACTGAAGAAGCTACTGCAAGATCTGCAATTGTACTGAATCTCTATCAGAGGGGGCAAAAAACTGCAAAAAATAACCACTTCTCTTTTTCTGAGAGAAAGGGGAATACAGTTCATACTAAATCTTCAGAAATCATGCATTAGCTGCTCTACAGTAGTCAATGCACCAGGATGTCTTGCATGCAAGAGAGAAACAAGAAAGAAACAAACACACAAGGTCATTATCTTCATACCACATTTAGAGATCACAGCTGGAAGGAAGAAATCAGTAAGACATACACTAACTGGTATGCTTGTTTCCATCAAAGATCATATTAGCTTCAAGTATACTGCATACAGGCAGGCTGATTGAAGACCTAAACGTTAAAGAGCCTCTTCTTACTATAATCAGTCATTTAATTTTCCAGTTGTCTTCTAGGAGGTGGTGAAAGGTCATTTTTGCTTCTCCTACAGAGTTTTGCAGCTGAAGAAACACAGTGGAACACATACTAAATCATCAACTATCGTGCCTCTTAAAAACAGAATACTACCATTCATAGCTTAAAGGGAAAAAACCCCAACCTAACGTTGAACTTCAGCCAGGAATTCAGGGGTTTATAACCTTTCAAAACTACATAAAGGCAAACAACCTGACAGCACTGAACAGCAGTCCACACTGAGACATAACTCAAAACAAATAGTCCTCATTTCTGCTAATCAGCTTCTATAAGCATTTGTTTCTACCTAGAAATTTCATCCCCTCTTCTTCTTTTCTAATAATATGATGTAAAGAACTGTCCCCATCTTCACAGCTTCCAGTCTCCTGGAAGGAATTAGATTTTACAAGTAAATAAACTACTCGAAACAAAGACTGGTCCAGCTGTGAGTGTGACAAACAGGCACGGGTGGAGGCCCACAGGCCCAGTGTCCCCCAGGAGTGGCCCCAAGTGCCACCAAGGGCTCTGCTGGCACTGCTGGATTTGGGCTCCCCCAGTGCCCTCTGTTGTGACGGGACAGCTGTTTGTGCAGCCGTGCACTGAACCAGACTGGGAAACAGTCCAGATCAACAGCAACTCAGGAAAGAATTCTGACGTGCCAGCCAGGTCCTTAATCCAGTAAACTCAGTTTCGGCCACCTCACATGGCACACAGCCTTTGTTGGGCTGCGAGCAACAGCAGCATTAAGCACTACAGAGTGCACAGGACACCGTCATACTCCGTTCTCACTAACGACTGTGATTTTCAACTCGTGCTGAGGATACCAACAAGTCATCAATACACAAAGCCTCCTCAGCAGTTTGCATGAGTAAGCACGATGAGCGCAAAGAATTTCATTCTTTCGACAAAACCTGTAATTCTTTTAATTATAAAGGTGCAGGGAGAGCTCTTTCAAGGACCACAACAGCCTCAGTTCTGAAACTGCTGTACTGGTACATGAGTAACCCATTGGAAACAAGCATGATTTCCTGAACACTGAAGACTCAAGATAAGCCAGCCTTTCTATTTGAGGCCCACCGCTGTGGCTTTCCAGGATACTTCAGAAGCACTCTGCACATTGTAGAGAGGACAGAACTGTCGGCAAAGTCCTGACATACTGGTGACAGCCTTTCACACATGACACGACCAGGCTGTAGTGTCAGAAGGGTCCTGTCTTCCAGACACAAAAGCCTCCTCCTACTCTTTTTTGCAGTATTCTTTTTCCAACTACAGTCTTGGTATACAAAGAGAAATTAAAATCCTCACTCTTTCAGTAGGTTTTTTTTGCTTAATTTTGGTTTGCTAAATAAAACAACATTAAACTTCTCAATTTCTATTGCAAAAGTTATGTTTGGAAACAGTTGCATGAGTGTCTTTTTTAGACCACCAAGTACACCTAATTCTAGCAAAAAAACTACCTACTATGAAGATAAAGCTGTGCTTTTATACAGTACTGCCATCCATCTGCTGCAAGACAAAGGTTTCAACCTCATTACAGCATGTCTAGTGATCTCAAAAAAATATAAAATCTGTGGTTGGAACCAAACACCTCATTCATTATGTGGTAAGTTCTGTGTACAAATATGTAATCTTTTTAAAAGGTTACCAGCTGCCTAGGCATTAGCTAGGAGTGAGTTTAATATTAAAATCTTATGCCTTTGAAGAACTGTTGTGTGTTCCAGTACACTCACTTTCTGTACAGACCCAGCTTGTCAAAAGCTTCACAGGTAATATCTTTTCATCCATTCTGGTTTAAAAGTGAAAATAAAGTCTTCTCCCATCAATTGCAGTAATCTGTAGACAGCAACCTTTTCAAGCCTTTCACAGCAGCTCCTACCTCTGATTTAGCAGCAGGGTATTTTTCAGTGAAAGCAGAAGATCCTTCTTCCCAGCAGAGAGCAAGAGTTTACTGAGTCAGCCACATCACCTGAACTGAATCACTAATGTATGAAGGGTATCACTGCCCGTCACAGCCCTGTATCTGTTTGGGGTAACTCTGCTCCCACTCAGAGCTGGCACAAATCCTGTTCTACCTGCAAGCGTTACTTGAGGACACAGAATTCCAATAGTAATTTTGTGTACAGGTGGAGAGGTTAATATCCAGTTTCTCTCTGAAGAGATGACATAAAAAATAGGAAGTGTTTTCTGGCAGTCCAAACCAGTCCTTTTTCTTGCAATAAGGAAAAGACTTGAGTGTAGAATAATTCACAGCCTTTGCAAAACTATAACCTACATCTGGTAAGGTACCCAACTGAAACCAGAGATTGTATTGAAGGACACTTACCTAAAGTCACGATCAATAAACACACTCCTCTAAGTAAGGCCACAATTTTTATACTATTTCAAAACACATGCAGAACAGGACCAGATTTATTGAACTTGATCAACTGGAACAGTGCAGTTAAATAAAAAGGAAATAGGAGAAAAACAGAAATAAAACTCGAAATGGAGACACTGCTGTTGGCATAACAAAATGGGAATGTGAAGGTACACAGCCTGAACAAGTTCAATAATTAGACAGTTCTCAGGAATAAGCAGCAATGTTTCTGACAGGGATGACTCCACCCTCAAGTGCCTCTTTTAAAATAATCTGATTAACCATGTAAGCTCCAATATGGGTCACTACCAGACATAGTGAAGGACAGACTTGGACAAAGTTTGGCTGCCACTCTATAAAACAAAAGAGCTATGAAGTAAAATGTATCTTGCTTTAATTTCAAGCAGTATTTCGTGTCACAGGTAAACTATCCCCAGGATGCTGCAGCCAAATCTGAACTTTGACAGCTCTACAAACTCATATTGCAGAGACAATCAGCAGACCATCTCAGTGGGAAATGCCAGGGCACACTTCTAATCAAATTGAATTTTAGTCTAGGAAACTTGTGGAGACCAATACAGTTCCTAAGCAGATATTTTCCCTCACCTCTCCCGGAGAATGTTTCCTCTTCCCTCTACCTTCTCTCTCTATACTGGAAAACAGAAAGATCCATTGGGAATATCAGAGCAACTTCACTATCAGATCTCTTTTCAGACTTGGTACAGAAACTACTGAAAACTTCCTTCCCTACCAGATATTTCTCTATCCAGTAACTTCAGCATCTCTACACAGTGCTAGACAGCTTTCATTTTAGACGAAATATTGAGGTATCTAAGCAGAACCACACACACACAAAATAAATAATTAAGCTTTGTGTTTACTCTTCCCTTTAACAGCACTCTTGAGTGTCCAGACACACGATCCATTGCATGCTTTTGCTGAGTAAGGAAAATATCCCAGCTGGATCAGTACTGTAGGGGTTAAACTGGCCAGAAGAAGCAAACAGCTGAAGTTACATATTTGCTCTGCAAATCCAGAGCACTAAGACAGCAGCTTCTGACGCAGAGAGTGAGTCTCCCCAAGACAACATATTTACCAACAATTTATTTTATAGCCTTACCAGCTTTTCCATGCTACTCCTATTCGAAGTTGTAGTTCCCACAGTACCTGCAGAGCCACTGGAGCACAGTAAGCAATACTTAGGCTTTTCTAGTTTACTGTACTTAAAACACACCCCCCGCCAAAATAAAAACATTGGAGGCAATTAGGAGTCAGATCCAAGAGGCTCCATTCAGTGGGGAGAGGGAGAAAAAAAACCCAATCACTTTTGCCGCACTTACAAGTTCCAACATTTGTGTCAAGAAACTAGGACAGAAGCCCAGAGATGAGCTTTCTCTTCTTGGCTCTGTCACCTGCTGCCCATTTGTTTCAAGGGAGCAACTTCTGTATCTCAGGTTGCCCTCTGCCAGTTATTTTTAACACCTGCCTCAAAGAGCCCAAAATTAGTCAACACGGGAAAGCACCAAGCTGCTCACAGACAACTGAGGAACAGAAGTTTCAAGAAACTCAAACACAGCCTTTCATCAAAGCAGAAGTCTCAGCTCTAGGGTTTGAAACAGCACTTCTCCTGTTCTCTTTGCATGTTCATGCACCACAACTCTAATGGCATGTGAAAGACCTCCTGACCTTTGGGGCAAGCAACTGTAATAGCAGACTGCAGACACTGTTTCCTCATTAACACACAAATATGACAACAGTGATCCAAGGTGTTGCTCAGACACATCTCAACCAAAGGCCTACAGCTAAAGCAGGCAAGTTAAGAATTACTACCAAAAGTAGTTACAACAAAAGCAGTTTCAGAAGTAGGTAAACATCACAGTATTAATGTCAGGCACAACAACTTCAGGTCTTATTACTGGCTTCCCTGTTAGCTATTTCTTGACAAGAAATAACCCACTGAATTCAACTGGCAACTGCGGGTGCACGGTCAAACCTTTCATTTTGCTGTTTAGAGAAAGCTTTATGAAACAGATCATGCTGTATGGAAAGAAATGCCAAACTTCCCAGCAATGTAACACTCTCTACTGAATAAAAAATATTTACAGGAAGTCACACAGTCTGATGGGTCCTGTCTAAAAACAAGAACACCAAAGCATCTAGTCTATTTTACCATAAAAAACATATCTAACAAGTATCCAGTAAAACAAACACCTGTCCCATGACCACAAAACTGACTTCTCACGACAGTTAACTGTGGAACCTGAAAGGTCTGCTTAACCTGCCTCCTTTAACTTAATAAACTTACTTTAAGGCAACTGAGAATCTGATCAGGATTATTAGTAGATTTGCTTAGTTTGCATGCACAGGTTCGTCTTCCAGTACTGAAATAGTCACTTACATGAACGTTTCTCACTCCACACTGTTTGAAACTTCCATGCAAAGACAAAACAGCAGTATGCTCCTCAATCCCAAACATGCTATTTTCACCTGAAGTTTTTCAATATGCCACTTTTCAGCTGAATCTTGAGAAGGCATTTAAATTAATTTGTAACTACAACCAACCCAATAAAAATGACACCCGAGCACTTTGCTGCACATGAGTCACAGACACCAATATATCCAAATCCTCTGGCAAGTTTAGGCCCTAAACTCCTAAAAAAAACAAGAGGATTTTTACCATGTCACACGACACCGTGTTGCTTCTCTGCCGCTCCTTCAAAACAAAGCCCAGTGAACTCAAGAGGGGAAAACCCCCCAAAACAACACACAGAAGTGAGAAGCCCCCAAGCCCTGGGCAGGTATCAGCCCCTCGGGGGCTCGGGGCCACCCTCGGTGGGGATCGGTGTCACCCTCGGTGGGGCACAGCCGGGCTCGGTGTCACCTCCAGCGGGGCCTGGTGTCACCCTCGGGGGGGCTCGGTGTCACCCTCAGTGGTGCACAGCCGGGCTCGGTGTCACCTCCAGCCGGGCCCGGGGTCACCTCCCGCCGGGCCCGGTGTCACCCCCCCTTCGGGGCACAGCAGGGCCCGGTGTCACCCTCGGTGGGGCCTGGTGTCACCCCCCCTTCGGGGCACGGCGGGGGCCGGTGCCCCCCCCCCTTCGGGGCACAGCACGGCTCCGTGTCACCTCCAGCCGGGCCCGGTGTCGCCCCCTCGGTGCCCCCGGGCCGCCCCGCCCGGGCCGTGTGGCGCACTCGGAGCTGGGGGAAGCGCTGCCGGGGCGGCCCGGACGGGGCCTGCCCTCCCTGCCCTGCCCTGCCCTCCCGCTCCCCCGTGCCCCTGCCCTGCCCTCCCTCTCCCCCGTGCCCCGGCCCC
>VWZF01006058.1:73530-110173 GCA_013396755.1 Sclerurus mexicanus | reverse complement strand
AACCAGGCACAGGATCACACCAAACCAGGCACAGGATCACACCAACCAGGCACAGGATGCAGCCTCATTTTATATGTGGGGAAAGTCAGACTGGTGAGGTAGGTCACTGTTTCCAACCATTTGCTCATTTGGAGGTCATGTGTCCACAGGCCACAGGTCCTGGGATGGGATTTTTTTACATGCTCTGCATCTAGAAACTTTTAAATATCAAATACACAAAATTGCGTTTGGTAGATGCAAGACTGGGATAAAAAAGGTGGTGAAGTACATGTGGAAAACTAACCCATGAATCTTTATGGGTGAGGGAAGCACAGAAAATATAAAAACTTTTTTTCCATTACAGAAGATAACTTGAAGTCACCTTTTCTCAGAATGACCGAGAAAAAGTGACAGAAAACAGCAGTCTCAGAACCAAATGCAATGCTAAATCTCAGAACAGAATGACCCCAGAAATTACCATTCTGTAAATCTGACCCTTTTCCTGCTAGAAACAAATTCTAAGCAAAAAAAGCTGCTAAAACACATGAAAGATAGCAGACTCCTTATAAACCTGGAGTTTATAAAGAAAGGAACCTCCTATAGACTTACAACATCTGTGAGTAAAAGGGAAGGAACAGAACCAACACACTTGGCTTTAAACAAACGTTTGAAAGACTGAATCACAGAAGTCTGAATATAACATTAACTCACATCTCTTTTGACATAACAGCACCCACATAACTTGAGAACTGGCTTAAGAATTGTGAGCAAGGAATAAAAATTACTGAGCAGGAACAGGTACTTAATGTGTTTAAAATGGATCATGGTAGTGCTGTGTTAGAGTCGAGATCAAGACTTTCACTGTGATTTAAAAGAGACTGTAATTGATGAAATTATCAGATGACACAGAGAGACATTTTGAATAGCAATGAGGACGAGGAAATCATTCCAAGAGGTAAAGAAAAATCAGTAAAAAAAAAAAAATCAACTCCTTGATCTACAAGCCACAAACCTAGTGAATCCTGGTCTCCTAGAGATTGCATTTTTATATCACCATCACAGTGTATCTCACTTGGGCTCGTTCTATAAACCCCCTCAGCCTTTCCCAGTTCCTTCCCATGCCTCCACACTTCTTACTTTCCACAGGATTCTCCGTATTTCCACCCACATTCACCACCTGTTTTGGCCAGGGGAGGCAGAGCAGATGCTGTGGCTTGTTCCAGGATCTACCCTGGTAGATTTTATTGTGTTCTTTACCTAGAATGCTGCAACTGTGATCTTGGCAGAAAATTATCCGAAAGCAGAGCAAAGTGTGGGACTTGGAGGACAGATTTCTGCCACGAGACGCAGCAGAGCTGGATTCTCAGGTACAGCCAATGTCCATTAGGATACTCCTTTCCATGCCCCAATCCCAGCCCAGGCTTGCACTCCCTTTAGCCCCAGGCACAACACTGAGCCACCTCAGAAGAGCACAGCACCTGTGTGGCACCGACAGGAATGCAGAGTGTGGCAATATGCTCACCAGAGTGATTTTTCTTCTAGACAAGAGTCTTAACTTGTCCCCTGCCTGGCTGAGAAAGATTTATCAGGCTCGAAGAACCAGTCTCATATAAACAGTTTTAACTAAAGGATAGTCAAATAGGGACACACTATCCTCCCATAAGGACAGGAGAAGAGGAACAGGGCTGGAGGGAAGGACTTAAAGCATCTTTATCATCCCCTCCCTGCATTAGCACGTGGTTGTATCACATAACCAATAGCACAGGTAGTTGCATTGTCCTGTATTTGTGCTCTGGCTGTCCAGATCTTCAGGCTGTGAGCGCTAAGCAAGGGATTATTTAGCACTGCTATAGAGAAAAACCAAGAAAAAGGGAATTAAGCCACAAAGAGGAAAACATAACCTGAATGTTGGCCCAAATCTTCCTGCCACTGTGGCATAAGAGACTCTAGAAGTCCCTGAGGAGGCAGTGCCGTAGCCCAGAAGAGCTGCCAAGAGTGGCCACTGTGTGGGGACAAGGGCAGCCCAAGGTGGGGGCCAAGGCCATGGGAAAAGGCTGTGATTTCAGGGGGATGAGGTGCTCTGGAGGGAGGGAGTGCTGCTCAGGGGCTGCCTGTGGAGCTGCCCCGTGCTGGTGTGTCCAGGTCGGTCCCACTGCAGGTGCCCCAGGTGTGTTCACACCTGGCCATGGCTCCTGAGCTCACAGAGGGGCACTGTCCCATCCCTGCATCCCAGACATCCATCCATCCATCCATCCATCCATCCATCCATCCATCCATCCATCCATCCATCCATCCATCCATCCATCCATCCATCCAGGGACAGCTAACACAGGGAAATAGCCCTCGGGGGCACTGCTGCCACCTTCATGGCTGACCATAAGTTCAGTCACATTGTTTAATAAGATGTTTTTATGGATGAGATCTGTCTTTTTGTCCAGGTGCTTTGCAATCAGCAGAATCAACGGCACTCTCCTCCATTCATCTCTGAGGTTGTAGAAAGGCTTATACCTTCCTCTCCAGGTAAGGAAATTAGCCAGGAACGTTTTTAAATGATTTTTCCATTCACAAAATTTTAACTTTTCACAAGAAGAGCTTTTAGAAACACACAGTCATTTACCAGCTGGTGGAGCTCAGTCAATAGCAGGAAGATTTGTTCACAGGCATTCTCTGAATTGAAAGCGAGTTGTGACTCAGCCACCTTTATTAACCTTCTGCTTTAATTTTCACAAAAGCCTCTGTGTTTAGGATCTTAATTATTTTTTTTTCCCTGCTGGCAGGAAGCATTAGAAATGCACTGAGTTCACCGTGGGGTTCTACCACCTCCACCAATGGAAGTTCTATGGAACAGGTCTCCTCGGCACAAATACAGACCAGATGCAAATGCATAACTTTCTAGAACAGCTCTAACAGATATGTTACCAGTTATCAGCTGCTGGAATTAGTCAAAGCAATAACCCACATCTCTCACGGCACCAGATATGAATTAGAAACTGAGAATATGTAGACTAAACCACCTAATTCTGATAAGCAGCCTTTGCAGACAAGCCTTGGATGAGGCCATCTCTGAAGGAGAACATTCAGTCACTGAAAAGGTACCCTGAATATTTTGTTTGTAGTATGAGCTGGGGGACAAAATACTGCATCTAGTGTAGGCAAGTACAACATCACATTATCTTGCAAGTGCATTTGCAACAGGAATTGAATATTCAACACTGACACCTGTTCAAATTTCACAAATCATGGCCCCAGCTAAAAGATGTTTTAAAACCCCCAGATCTTCAAACTAAAATACATGTAGTGTTTCCTAAATTTGTCACCAATTTTTTTGTTTTCTTGGAGACATAAGGACATTTTCACACCTTTCTTAGCACTTTGAGCACTAAAACATACCTTAAAATTAAAACAGAAATTCTTAAATATTTAATCCAGAAACTGAGAAAAATACAAAATGCCTTCTGAGCAGTTATATTAACTGGGTTATTGGGAGCATGAGTGTTTCTGATAGAAATTAGGATCAAAAATCTATCTTTTCTAGAGTCAGAAAAAGTTATTCTTCTCATAGAATCAATAAAATTAAGAGCTGTCCAGTGTTCTAAGTCCTGGAAGAAATTATGACAAATATTATTCTAATGCTTTTTCAGGTTGCAGAAGCAGAGACAGTGATGGGATCTAATCAAGCATTCAATTGCCAACATCTCCTCTTACAAACTTGTGTTTGGACTCTCTTTAGGCCATTCCCGGGCCAGCAATTTTTGTGAGTGTGAATCACACAGGCTGTTTTGGCTTAACTAAAGCGAGCAGAAGGTTTTACTGGGCCACATTGCTCTCACACAGGAAAAAAGTGACGTGTAAGCTTTGTTCTAGGCATACAAGCAATGCCATAGAAATAGTTGGCATTTAAGCACGTACTTTATATTAAAAGCAAATGCCGAACTGTTTTGCTGGATCAAGAGCTGTAAGTCTTAGTGATGCTGTGGTTTCTATGACAACTAAGTGTGATATTACATGAAGGATTATGACTTGAAGGAACACTATTACATCTGGCCTTTTCAGCTGATGTGGCCCTAGTTTATCCTGTACGTATCTCCTGTACAAACACGCTTGTCTTTGTGGAATCACTGAGCCCAGGCCCAGAAAGGGGGAGCCCCAGCACACCAGGTGGAGTGCCAGTGAAGAACACTGCTCCACTCCCTTATTCCTGCAGATATCAAGGAATAAAGATTAATTCAGACTGGGGGCAGCACTTTCCTTTGGGGCACAGCTGCAGCCCAGGAGCTGGCTGACAGCTTGGGTGTACTGCAGCAGCAAGGCAAGAACTCAAGTGCCAGACCCACACCCCCTCCCTTCCCAGTCCTGGCACAGTTCCCTGCACCCACGACCTGTCCTATGGGGTTGGCTCCACGTCCTGGTGAAGACTGGAGCACCTGTGGAATTGCTAACCCAACTCGCTCCAGCAGCTCTCACCTCCACAGGCTCCTTCCCCACCCCAGCAGCACCTCTGCTGGTTCCCTGCTCCTCTCACACCTGAACACTGCAGAAACTCCACTCCACCCTCGCTTTCTGAGTAACTCCTTCTCCATTTGGCTCGGCTGTGAACGTGTTTGATCTCCTGGAGATATACTTCAGCCAGCTCCATGGTGCTCAGTGATCTCTGCAAACATAACCAGAAAGGTATTTTCTTCCCGTGGGAGCAGGTGCCAAAAGCAATTTCACATGCCTCAGTACCGAAAGCTAGCCCAGACTAGCTAGTTTGGAACAGAGTAGGAAATACTCAAGAACAAGAAAACTCCCTCACTGTCCAGGGTGTAAGGAGAGCATTTCAGCTGCGGAGGATTAAACCCACCCCTGCAGACCTCCGGCAGCCAGAAGGCTGCAGCACGGTCCCAGCTGCTCATGTGCTGTTGCCCGGTTCATCTCGGGCCGGTTGCAGGCATTTTGGGGAGGAATATCCTCTTCTCTGCCTCCCTGCCTTGTTTTCTGAGAGCAGCCTGGCTCGGGGCTGCTGTGCATTCAGGACACACTGATTCACCTGCTACTTTCACAGGCAAATGAGAGCCAGCGTTGCAGATTTGCTCAATGTCCCTTTTAAGGACATGGCTGGCTTTGTACCAAACAGCTCCCTTTAGATTAGGATAAATGCTTTACCAGGGAGATTAGTGCCACTGCACTTGTGAAGTCATGATATTCCCTGCAAATAAAATCAGTGACTATAAATAGCCAGAACATCTTCCATTCTATGAGATTATGAGTTTCTTCCTTACAAAACAGATGAGCTCATTGAGAGATAATTTTGTGATAGCCAGATAGCTTCAACATGAGATTGAGCCCATCATCATTAGTACAATTAAAGCTCCTTTTTATACCAGTAAAATAATTGATGGGCTGATAAACTGCCTCAGTTCATTGTTACTGCAACATCCACAGCTGCTCTGAACACATCCATGTAATCAATATGGCCCACTAAAAGGTTTCTAAATGAGTTAACTCTTCCAGGAATCAGCCCGATTTCTGAGGGACTCTCATGCTTTTTGTTCTTTCTTTTATTTACAGAGGCATTAAGTCCAATCACAAGCTGATCACACACACTTGAGCAGAGCATAATATGAATGTCGCATGCTATTATTGTAATAGAAGTTGAGCAAGGGAACCTGGCCTTGAGGCTACTTTTCCCATATTAAAAAAATACCTGACCTAACCTGCATCATTCTGACAGAACTGGGTTAGGGAGTGACTGTGTGTGCAGTTACACTGGCAGGGCACAGCGCAGCGTGAGGGACAGGGGAATGGTAGCCAAAGACAGGGAGCTCCAACCCCAATTCAGCAGCAGCCAGAACAGCATCTCCCAGAACAGCCTCAGAGACGTGATCCAAAAGGCCTGCTTGGCCACCGTGCTAACATTTAACACAGACTGGGGCTCCAGCCTGCCTGCCCCTCTGTGGTGCCATTGTCCCCACTCACTGTGCTGCAGGTGCAAACAGCTCAGTGGCTCCCAGGGCAGCTGGCAACTGGATTCCTGTGTAAAGGGTGTGGCTGTAGGTACAGTCATCAGATTCCTGCCCTGGCTCTCTGGGATAGATCAGACACATTCTCAGGAGCCACAGAAAATCTCTCTCAGTGCCCAGCTTTACTGCCTGTCCAGAAGGAACAAATCTCTCAGGTCAGCCTCTCCCTGCCCGGCTTCAAGGGAAGGATGGTGGGGAAGACAAGCCTGCACACATTTGTCAGGGAGTTTGGAGCTTTTGTTGTTGGCTCCAGTTAAAAACCCCAACTAAAACTGCAAAGCCTTTTAAAGGCTTTGTTAACCTTCTATGGGGCAAATGTTGGAACTTCAGACTTACTCATCCACAAATCTCCTTTTTGAATCAAATACTTCCATTTCATCTGCTTGCCGCCCTCTGGAGATGAAGGGCTTTCAGCAGCTGTAGATGCCCATGCAGGAGCAATCTCTCCTTCCTGATGCCTGCAGCATTCCACGAGAGCTCCGCAGTGTGAAATGCAATGCCCAGTCTCCTCTCGGTGCTCAGCAGGCAGCCACACACCGAGCAGTAATGCTGGGTGCTGCACATGCATTGGAGGAGCTACCAAGAGCCATTTTTTCCACACTTGTAAGCAGTCATCATCACATGCATATAGCCTGTTATGGGGGCTAGGCAGTGAATTCTTGTTGACCCAAACAGAGCTCTACGCCCATTTGGTGCTATTTGCTGCTGATGTTGGGGCTCGGACTGCAAAACAGCCACTCTGCATTTCCCATGGTGAAACACTAATGAGTTCATTTGGAATTGTGCCTCAAAGACCAGGCAGAGATGGTAGTAGGATGTATAGCTTTAGATAACTTGTCAAAAACCTTTTAGGAAACAAAATAGCACACATTTTTGAGAGTTTTCCATCTGTCTGAATTTCTAATTTGTTTTTTTTTTTTTTGCAGCTCACACTGCTCAGATGAGATTTAGCTGAGAATACATGTCCTGAAGCTGGGCTTCAGTTTTCTTCACACCAGGATACCAGGATGGTACCTGCACAACAACGTTCCTAAGCTGCTGAGCTGCAGCTCAGGCCCTGTGTCTCCTCTCTGCCTTCTTCAGATAAGAAGCATCACCCAGACCCAGATCCCAGTGCTCCCAGTGCTCCTGAGTGAACCCTGCAGCAGTTCCTCAGTGCCAGGAACAGCTTCAGGGGAGCAGCTGGTGACAGGGGTACAGCACTGAGCTCTCCAGGCTGTGTCTGGCTGACTGAAGCCTCTGGCCACCTTAGCACTCCATCATTCCTCTTGATCCCAGTTAAAGCTCAGAGGGTCCCTGTAGCTACTACAGGGCCCAGCCTTCAGCTGGCCCAGGTGGTCAGCACCAGGTTTTGGTTGTTGGTTTGACTTTAAGTCCCTGTGGAGGTTGTTTCCAAAGTCTTCGTGGTCCATGAGAAGCAGGAGGCCTGCTTTGAGAGGGCGGTGAATTCCAGAGGCAGTGAATTCCTCGTTGCATCAGTTGTAGAGCTCTGCCTTAGAGTTCCCATGCAGGGAAGGGAGCCAAAGACAGCTGCCTCTTCCAAATAAAGACTTTGTGGAGGCTGCATCACCCTCCGATGTTTGGAAACGTCCAGTGGACCACATCAGTCATTGAGGAGTGAGAAGTGGCATTTAAACTCAACCTTTCATCAACAAGTAGAACATCCTCTGTTACTGGGATACCACCTTGTTTCAGAAGTCCCGCATCTGTCAGAATCCTTTTGGCTTCTATTAAAACATACATGGACTAAAAATAATTGTTTGTTTCCTGTTGTTTCAGTTGGTTTGCTCTGTGTGCCTGGCAGCATTTTGCAGAGCTTCACTGTTTCCCCAAGGCTGTCAGTCAGTTTTCCCTGTTGTTTGTGTGGGTGTTTCACACACAATGCAGAAGAGGAAAATATTAAAAAAGAAGGAAAAATGTTACTATAATCCACTTAAAACAGCCAGCAAGGGGATGTGCAGTACCAAGAACTCCTTTAACGTTTTTTTTATAAGGTGAATGCGTTTCAAATTTCCTATCCCTATTTAGCTGTGGGAAACCATCTCTTTCTGTAACAGAAGTTAAGAGCACAAATTGTCAGCCTATCACTATCTCTGGCAATTTCAAAATCAGCTGAAGAAACACAATTTCATCTCTATTGATTAAGTTATACACGGCTACTTTGGTTAAATGAGCATAAGGAGTCGGTGATCAACATAACTTTTACCTAGCACTTACATTTTTAGAAACACAAAGTTGTGTAACGTTATTCTCTTTAGGATGGAAGAAAAAATGCAGTTATCAAGAGAGGAAAGTCAGAACTTTTGGATTTCTTTCCCCCCATTAATTGATAACTAGCTTTATTATTTACAGATCTTTAGTTTTACTTCTGTCAGTTTAATCAGCTGTGGGTTTCAGTTCCCCAAGGTAAGATCTGCCCCCCTCCAAAGAGGGGCACTGCTTTCAGCTTCTGTCTCCCAGCAGCTCAGAATGCTGTGTTAGACCCAGTCTGACCCAAGGGCTGCACCTGAGAGTGAAGCCCAGGAAGCTCCACAGCGCTTCGTGTGAGCAATTACAGAGAAACTACCATGTTAAACCCCTCAGGGCTGATATTTTTCACCATTTCCAGAAGAGCTGCTTCAAGAAAGACCACCCAACACACACAGAGCTCCTCTCTAGATGGGGAATGAGCCCACAGTATTTTCTGTGACTTTATATCTGCCAGCAGACTTAATGTTTAATACAAACAGCCCTATTCACACACTCACAGGCAAGTGCCATCCACATCACGTGTTTGCTGTTCTTCATGAGCCGGGAAAGCAAGGGGAGCAAGAGGGAGAGTATGGTAATACCTCCAACCAAAGAGGGACACCTCACCGTCTTGATTCACCTCCCGTGGCAGCAGCCCAGGGAAGGCTTAGGGGAAGGACCTCAAAGCCAGGTTTAGTTAAACCCAGGGAGCTGACCAGGAGGTGGCGAGAGAGGAGCAGGTTTGGAAGCGCACGGGGCGCTGTGCCTGCTGCCACCAGCCCGCAGCAGTGTCCCACCCCTGGCCCTGGGAGGGGGACATGCCTGTCCCACCAACCCGGGACAGTCAGCCCGTTAATTAAAGGATATTTTTGCTCTCCAAATCCAGTTTGCTCTGGACACCTTGACATGTTCTGAAAATACGCAAGACTTGTGTACAAGGAGGAAATAACACCTGCAAATCTTTCGGGGCAGGAGGGGAGAAAATAATTCTTTAATATTCTGAAGACCTCATGGCTGGTTCTCAGAAGGCTGTGCAGGCGCTGCAGTCTCTGGCAGGACTCCCCACAAGAAGCCAGTGACAATCTGGTAAATCTGGAGCATTCCCATCAAATCCCTGCAGCTACTGTGCGTCAGAGTTCACCCAGAGGAGACCAAAAACCTGGACCTTCAATTCCTTATGTTTGGCCGTGGTTATTTTCTTCTCCTGCCAAGCTGTTGTGCTAGTTCAGATAATGCATCTTGAATTAAACCAAACTCTTCATTTCAAGCAAGGAGTACTATTTCTAGATGATTGTTCCTCTTAATTTATGTCACACTAATTTTTCTATTCAACATCTTGAGCAAACCACATGGTGTTTCCAGTATGACATTAAAAGTTTCTGGTAATTTCCCTCTACTTGAAAATCTGCAGCATGCTTTGTATTCTGAAAAAGCATCTAGAAATCTATTTTTCTGGGGTTCACAGAGCCTTCACCTGTTTGCCAATATTTGCTTTGGCCAAGACTGAACTGAGCAGGGAGTTAGCTCTGTGTGAGAGCAGACAGAGCTGTGATGGAGTTTTGCCATCTGAGTGCAGCACAGGACAGTTTGATGTACAGCTTCCAGCACAGATCCGATGGCAATGGATACAAATTAGTGTTCTAAAAGGAAAATATGTTCACATTAATGTTCCAAAGCTAATCTATTCCATTTTATTAGACTGCCACACTTTCACAGGGGAAAAACTTGGTTTGGAGAAGCTCAATAATTATCCATGACTTCTTTCCCCTTTTAATATTCCACTTATTTCACTTTTCCCAAGCCATTTTCAACCAGGAATACTGGAAACTGTTCACATCTGCCCTGATCAACCCTATGCTCCTTTTTTATATATGCTAATATCTTAAATGCTCAAAATAAGGAAGGATTTATGGGATTCAGTTAGTTATCCAACCTCCACTTCTGCTCCTTTTGGGCTTTTTATCCATGCACAGACATCCAAACGGCCTCAGCGTTAATCATAGCCCAGCCCCCTGTACTCACTATCACCCGGTTGTGCACATGAACTTGGGGGGCCACACAGGTGAAAAGGTCCCCAGTTGCAATTCCGACAACCCCTGGAAGCTCCCTACTCTGCACTGGCTGCACTGGATCACTCTTAGCCCATCTGGCACTTTGGGATGATGCTTCCCGATCGCATCTCCTGGGAAGTCCTGCCGTGTCTAACTTTGCAAGGGGAGCCTTGGGTCCCTTGGGAACTAGGCAGAGCCCCTTGCCTTCAGGAGGAGATGATGCGACAAGCGAGGCAGTGCTACAGACTGTGTTTTCCTCCGTACATCCGACGTTGGCTGTGGTACCTGGGATCCATCTGCCACACTCATCGTGGAGCCAACTCCTTGGCAGACTGCTGCAGCGCTCTTCACACTCACACTGGTTTGCTCTTAGTCTTTTGTGGTACTGATTTAGCTGTCATTGACTGGGGCTTCTTTTGCAGAAGATGGTAAGAAACGTTTGGGAAACACCCTGCCAATGACATAACTATGTACCATTTCAAGTGGGTTTTGTCAGTGCTACCTTACATAAACAGTCTGTGAACATCCCCAGTTTCCCCCACGAGGAAACTCTAGTGACACAGGTGTATTTGTGGAACAGGGCCCTTAAATGACACAGTGGAGATGGGAGACACAGGCTAAAGACTTTCAGTCACACTCCAGCAAACAGTTGCAAAAGAACCTCTCTGAACACACAGGGTGGGTAATCAGTGGGAGGAAAAAAAGCACAGGATCAGCTACAGAGAAGGAACAAAGACCAAGAGGAAAATAGTCTCCAGGTGGGTTGTCTGGGGAAGTTCAAAACTCCAACCATACCAGCAGGCACCTAAACGCCTTTAAATCCCAGGCTCAGAGTCTTTTCAATCAATCTGTGGTTCTGCTTGGCTAGTTTTTAGTCATCAGGTTTTTCAGAGCTCTGCTGTTGCTGCTCAGTGTTAACATTAATGCCATCCCCATTCAGAGCCATTCCCTGCCACTGTCCCCAGTAAACCTGGGAAGCGTTGTAAGGCAGGAGCAGGAGACAGTCCTGCATCACCTCAGCTGTGGTGTTTTCTATTGTCTGCAGGGGAAAGGCAGCAGGGAGGGTTCTGTGGTGTGCCAGACTCACTAAGGCATGTGGCCCATCTCAGGGAGACAGCTGCCTGTGTCCCCACTGGTTTCTGCCCTTTGAGCTCCTCTCCTCTAAGTCATGCACAGAAACAGTTGGCTGGGAGGCAGCTATGAATATTTGGCCAGGGGAGCAAACACTGAGGCAGCTGAATAGCACCTGCCCATGAGAAGCTCAGAAAAACAGAAGTAAAAAATGCAACCTCCAGCAGAGAAAACTCACATTTCAGTGACCTGAGAACTAATATGACATACTGACGCTGCAGCAAAAATTCTCTAATATATCTGAAAATCTCTTCATCTTATTCGAGTGTGAAAGCCTTCAATTTCCTGATAAGCAGAAGGTGATTTCAACTCCACCTCCTCCCTGCACAGCACCTCTTTGCCACAAGAGTGCATCCTTGCAGCTTGCACTGGGCACATCCCCTCTCACTGCAGCATCAAGGTAACTAGAGTCCCAGTTGTCTTGTACCTGCTGCCTTTCGCTCAGGCTTTGATAAGTAGTTTTTTGCAAATGCTTGGTTTGGTATAAAATCAGTGGGATGGTAACAAAATACCTTTTCACTAGATTTAAGATAAGTGTTATCTATTA
This sequence comes from Sclerurus mexicanus, assembly GCA_013396755.1. Classification (NCBI taxonomy): domain Eukaryota; kingdom Metazoa; phylum Chordata; class Aves; order Passeriformes; family Furnariidae; genus Sclerurus; species Sclerurus mexicanus. The sequence goes on along the minus strand of VWZF01006058.1, from coordinate 98,234 downwards.
GAACACTTAGAAAACTGCCAGAAAAAAAACCAAACCAGTATCCAAAGCAATATTGTGTTTCTTTCCCACCAGCTTTCTTAGGTTTCCTTGCTGTCTGTCTTTCCTTGCTACCCTTTTCCCTATCGTGCTTACAACAAAGGAAGAACCTTCCTGCTGGTTTTACTCCTAATTCCTTACCAGGTACTGGCTGTGTTTTTGTCAGCATTGCCGGGAAGTTTTTTTGTAAGTTAAACTTCTCAGCAGATAATGTCCAAGCACATCTCTAGGGGTAGGAATGTAGGTGAATGGAAATCACACAATACCTGAAGTGTACACTTGGTATTATGCAAAGTCTCACTAAACCAAGGCGCTGAGATTTATGTGTAAACTGGGCAAAAGAAAGCTGATGGAAAGAGAAGTCTCCTGGGGTTCCCCTTTCTAAAAGAAGCTGCTCCATCTTTTTGTGGATTTTGACTTTCCCAGCTGGCCTTGCTCTTTCCCGTGCTTGCCCTGCATAGCTGGGTACAGAGTTGGGAACCTAAAGAAAATGCTGACCCGAGTGTTTCCTACTTTGGTCAAAGAACATTCCTGCTGAGACCCTGTGGATTAGCAGGAGCAGCAGGGCTGATCCTCAGACAGGCTATTCCACTGCCACAGGCATCTTTCTGGAACTTCACTGCTGCCTTCCCAGAAACCATTCCCCCTGGGAATGATCCTGTACTTCAGAGAAGTAGGTGCATCACTTCTGGTATTTCCACAATTTCTCAATCACAGAAAGAAGTGAAAGAAGCCACTGTCAATCCTCAGCAATCCCACTTCAGACATTCACAAAGGCTCTGCAGATCACACCCTTATTCCTGACACCTCTTCACGGGCTGATAAAGAGTGGCACTGCTCGATTTACAGCCGCACTGTTTGGAAGGGCTGACCGCCTGATGCTTTGGGTCACTGCCTGTCCTGGAAGATGTGCCAAAGAGACAGGGCGCAGACAGCCGGATCATTCCCCAGCTTTGCCACGGGCCCTGCACGTGGGACCTCCCAGCTGCTGCAGGAGGTCAAGCAGATCACCCAGCCTGCTGGTGCCTCTGCCTCGCTGCCACCTGCCATCTGGCTCAGCAATCCAGAACGGGAGCTCTGCAGGACAGGGGCTGCCTCTTACAGCGAACACAGTCCAGATCACAGGTGTGGGCTGTGGGCACAGCAGCGAGCACAGGAGCAGAGCTGAGCTGTCCTGCCAGACTGCCCACAGCACTGGGCTGGGGAGGCCCCAGAGGCACTCTCAGAAGTCAGAAGGACATGTCAGAGGCAGAATTTATGAGGAATCAGGTTGTTTATCCCAATGTCTACAAGCAAACGAGTGTGCACACTGCAGTCATTAAATTCATTTAAGTGGCAGACAACTAACGTGATACACACTCTGTTGTGGATGAAGAACAGACAGTGTAGTCACTGAAATGACCTAATTAATAAATATTACAGGCAGTTTCTCAATGCCCTACACGGAATTTTGTTTTCAACTTCTTAAAAAGGAAGGAAGAACATTTTCTTGCAGAGGAAAGGACAATTAAACAGGGGGATGACTTATCAATGCCCTTGGTCAAGCAGATACATGTCAGGGAAAAGTACACATTGTGATGAGTGGTGCTTATAAATATGGAACAGTGTGGAATGTGAAAACAGAGGCAGGATGTTGGTGCTCAGTGGCATTCCTACTAGCAAGAAAACAGTGGTTTCTGGATAAAAAAAGCAAAATATGGCAACAGAGAGGAGCATTTAAAAACAACAACAAAAAACCCCCACAGAAAAACCCAAACCTCTCACAGGCTGTAGAGGCTACTACTAGAAAATATGAACAAGAACCTGATCATAAAGCAGACAGATATAAATATGTCCTAAATGTCACATAAGCAGCTGATTAGTAACAGCCCTGGGCAGGCAGTGACTCGTCCCCAGAAAAGAAAGTTAAACCTGAATATAAGGCTGGCCCTGGGCTGGAGAAGACAGTGGGGCAGCAGGCCTTAGGCTGGCCAGGAAAGGCCAAGGTACAGTGGCTTTAATGAATTTTTTAACTGAACATCTCAATTAAAAAATTACAAAGCTGTGACTTTGCACCCTTCAGCTGACATGTTCTCCATCAGTACAACAAGCGAAGCAGCCAGTGGAGGATGGGAAGCTGCTCCAAGTCCAGAGCAGTCTGCTTAGCACAAGAAGGACTTCAAGCATCTCAGCAATTAGGAATCAGCTGCTACAGCTGTACCTGCCAGTTACTGGGTCTGGACTTCCAGGAATTTTCTTCCACTTTGGAAGCTTTCTGCACCAGAAGAAATAAATACCTGCGAGATATTTTTTGAGACCTTCCCATAACAGGTTTGTTAAGTGCAGCCCTAAGACATGTTTTAGCAACACCCCTGGATGATGGAGTGTGGTGTTTGGCATCTTTTTTCCTGAGCACTTTTTTCTTGCTTGAGTTTATTCATTCCTTGTTCTTCTTCCTTCTCTATTTGTCCATTCTCTTTTCTCCTGCCCTGTCCCACCACTCCCTTCCACAGTGTTAGCTACTGTAGAATTTCAAAAAGTATGTTAATCGATGTATGCCAGTGACTCAGAAGTCATTAATGTAACTAAATTTACCCTCCCTGCAGTCTGTACACTGCCTGATGAACTGCCACATGCTCCTAAATACTGCTTTTCTATCACACAGTAAGAGAACAGGCCATGTCCTGGACCTGGTGCTCTTTGCAGTTTTACTTTTTACTGCAGGTTAAACTCTGAGAGTTATTTATTTAATCAGCAGCTTCAATGAGCAAGAAAAAGGCCAAACCGTCTATACAAGAAATTAAATCATGGAGTTCCTGGACTTCTGTTTGACTGTTCTCAGTGTGGTCTCTTTGCTTTTATCTCACATCACCAACAGATCAGTTAATCAAGCACAACTTATGGTTGCATGCCTGAATGAGCTCTCTCAAATGGACAGTTGGTACCAACACTGAGGCTGATCCCTTTGTTTTAAAGAAAACTTCCATACTGCAAGGAAACACGAAGCACAGTTATGTTGTCCCAGCACCTCACCAGGCATCACTTGCCATCTCTTTTCAAGAATTTCAGAATTTCACAGCTAGGACAACCAGGTCAATGGGTTGTGCCCATAACTGTCTTTGGAAGGCCAAATATAGGTAATATTGTTTGCAAAATACTGCCTCAGTTTTCCTGTACTTCTAATAAGCTGAAGTATAGTCTGCTAAGCTCTTTTCCACAATGTACAGTGCCCTGTCTGTGTGAGCAGATGGCATCCAAAGAGGGACAGGTTTCACTTTTCTGCCCTCCTCTGGGCTCCAGACAGATCTGAGGAGCTGTTGAACAATTCCACCCAGTTTCTGCAATATTGCTCATTCGGGAGCAAAGACAGACACCCAGCAACAGACAAGCAAAGGATGTCACATGAAAGGGAGACCACTAGGGGCTGTTCCTTGGCTTTGGCATCCTGCAACAACAGTTTGGTTTTGTAGCTGCTGATAAGGAGCTCTGAGCTGCCCCTGGCACAGACCTTGACAGTGCCTGTGAAAATGTCAGCTGGAAACAGCTCCTGGTTTTCTACACCTGGGGGAGGAAACTGAGGACTTCACACTCGCTGTTCTGGGCCTGGCCAAAGGGACAGATGATGGGACAAAGCATCAGGTTTTTGCCAGTGGCACCACCAATCCACACGGAGCAGCTGAGTATCTGGGTCAGTGATCCTTGGGCTTTCCCTTAGCAGAGTGGCTCTGTCCCAGCACTTTGCTGGGCTTTTGTGCACAGGGGAGCCCTGGGTGCCTGTCACCTGAAGCTCTGAGACACGTCTGGAGAGCTTCATGTCTGTTGTCACCTTCCTGCTTCCCTGGTTTCTAGGAGAGCCAAGGAAGACAAACACCTTGTGGGTCAAGGTCCTCTGTTGCCAAGCAATACAGAAGGACAGAATTTGTCCCCCACTCCCAGTAATTGCTGCTGGTATCTCTGACACATCTGTGTGGGTAAGGAATGGCCCAGCAGCAGGCAGAGCTCAGAACCTAGCTGGTTTTAACTTGCAGTCCAGGGTGAAGAGGCTGCCCAGTCCTCCTCCAACCCCTGCAGCAGGTGCTTAAAGCAGACAGCAAGTGATGAGTCAGAGAGCACTAAGAGCAGAGCACTTGTATTCATAATTTACCAGTCTCTGGGGTTCCCGCGCTGCTTGGAGAAGGCCAACATCTCCTACCCATCACTGAACACGTTCCAGTTCAGTGCGGTTCCAGCTCAGGGCATGGATCTTGTCCAGAAGAATCTCTCACTTAGTGCTCTTTTGGTGCAACCTCCCCCAAGTCTCGTGTACCTTCACCAGTCTGTGTAACTTCTTGGCAAGGGTTCAGCATTTTGCACTTTAAAAATTAATCTGCTGTTGACGGAAGTGGCCAGCACTCCCGCCTGCAGCGTGATGTTTGCCTGCAGAGCAGGAGCTGCCCCGGCACCAGGAGGTTGTGTGGTGTGACACTGACCTGATGATCCTTTTCACAAGGGGAAGTCTTTGGTGATCAGTGAGTTCCATTTACAAATGAATTAATCTCTCACCTTTTAGCTGAGAACACGCGAGCTCCAGCCACGCAGAGCTGGACTGAGTCTCCCTCTGCCCCCGGGGCCCTGGCTCTCCCAGTGACCAGGGAAGAAAGCAACAGGGCAAGTACCAGCCCCAAACACCCTTCTACAGATCCCAGCTCAGAGACTTCCTGGGTTTGAGGGGTTTAGTGGTGCCAAGACAGTATGAATGTCTCTTCCACAAACTTGTCCATGGGAGTCCTTGGCATCTGCAGTCCTATGACAGTAATCCACAGTTTATCCACGTGGTGCAATAACCCTCATATTCTTTTCCCTCTTGTGAACCTCCCCCCTGCTGCTGGACCAGAGAGGACACTGATTCTTGTCGTCTCATCTGCCAACGAGCTACCACAACCCACAGCACAAAAATACAGCACAGCTCTGCACTTCTGCTTTACCCGGTCCAGAAGAGCAGCTAAAACAAGCAGGCTTCTCTGGGAGATGGCTGGACGCCTCCGGATGAAGAGCTCTGTGATGTGCATTTGGGCTACGAGGTGGGCGATGGTTGTAGCCCAACAGAGAGGCAACCACAAGGCCAAGCCACCAGGTCATTAAATGGTAACTTTTGCATGCCAGCCGACCTGGAACAAATACAAAACACACCCTTGGACAGAGGCGTGGAGCTCCTTTCTGATGCCCTCTGTGGATCCAAGAGTGACTGCTAACACAGCAGTGCTCCTATGCCCCTCAGGGGAATTCCTCTCGTGTCCCCATGCAGCATCTCTGCAGGGAAGGTCCACGCTGAGTATGTGCAAGGACACCTGGGGAAGCAGTGCGGGGTGGGAAGGATTGAGAAGTTCTCAAAATTAAATCAAATTTCTCTTGAACTTTTTCCAAACACCAGCAAGGTTTCCTGTGAAATGTTTTGAGTTTTCATCGCAAAGCACAGCTGCTTAAGGGGAAATTGTAAACGTGAGATTTCAGAGTGTTTCGCCTTTCCATTTTTGACAGAAATATGACTGAATTCAGAGAAAGTGGGTTTTTTCCAATGTTAAATCTTTTGCAAAACTAATCTTTGCTGAAGAAACACTTCTTTAAAACCTTTAACAAATGGAAATGTCAACAGGTGATGAAAGAGACAGACCAATAAAAATGAGATTTTTGGCATTAAGAAGACTTGGTGAGTTAAAAAGAAGATAGAAAATCAATTAGGGCAGAGAGAAAGAATTTTTCAAGGTAAAATCCTACAGGAAATCCAATATCATCCAGCACGTTTCAAAGGGACTTCTGTGTGCCTGAGCAGCTCGGCATTGATTTATGTGTACAAGTAAAGTAGCTGTTGCTCTTTCTCCTGGTGCAATTCCAACTTGCTGAAGTTCACTGAAAAGCTTCCTGGGTGGGTCTTATCCAGCCAGAGCAGAGCAAATTGACTGTGAGTGTAGTGGGCAAAGCCAAAGTCTTTCAGTCTGCAAGAGAACCAGGGAATATATGTTTTGTAGATTATGACTTGGGAAGAATTGTCTCAAAGAAGACAACCATGGGATACCCCCATGGAATACTGAGTATTTCACAACCACAGAAAGCCTCAGCAGCTACTTCCTTAACTCATTTCTACAGCAAACCATAGCAATGCACTTCAGACAGCACCATGGCTTGCTGTTTGCCTGGACTAAGCCTGTGAACCCCAGTTCAAGCACTAGCAAGTGTTACTACTTGTGCCAGTTTCCTACCCAAACATTTAAAAGGATGCTTGGGATGCTGGCCTATCTCTTTGGGAATTCAGGATGAAAATACAGTATTTTTCTGATAGCTTTGGCATATTTCTGCACACTCCCAATCATGACAGGAACTTTCAGTTGTCTCCCAGATGTTTCCACAACTTCTTTCTGTGCAGCTCTTCCTAAGTCAGTGCATTCCTCGTGATTCCACAGGCTGGCAAACACCCTCCATGAAGTGACAAGTCACAGTGATTGTCTCTTGATGTAACCTGACAGCTTTTCACTCAGCCACATTGCAAGAGAAGCTCTGGTATTTAGAACTGCTATTTTTATTTTCATTTTGAGCTTACACAGTAAGAGATTAAGCCTGAATTTTCCTCAGGCTAAATGAGGACAAAGGCTTTGTGCAGTTGGAGTATAGAAAACCTTGTGTGGCTCTGCTTTCCTCTGGGTGAACAGGGAATGACACCTCCCAACCAATGGGGTCCAGCTTGAGCAAGGAAAAACCTCTCATGATTTTACCCAACTTTAAATTATAGATCTGCAGAGGATAGAATCATAGATTCAGGACAGTTTGGGTTGGAAGGGACCTTAAAGATCATCTAGAGCCAACTCCCTGCCATGGGCAGGGATACCTTCCACTAGACCAGGTTGCTCCAAGCCCTGTCCAGTCTGGCCTGGGACACTTCCAAGGATGGGGCAGCCACAGCTTTTTTTATTTAAGCCATGAACACGAAAAGCTCTATTGTCTTGCATCCAAAAATACACCACTCTTGTTCCACATGCAAAAATGCCAATTATGCCTGATGGTCCCTATGCTGTAGAAAACAGATACATAGGTATCTTTGGCACAACAAAACGTGGGGGGAGAGTAAACAGAATGAACAAGAGCAAAATACAAAAGTAATTGAAAGAGAGGCAGGAATCTCACTGCACTGACTACTTGTGATAAATGCAAGATTTGAATGCAAAAAGAGAACACCCTGCCACATAAACCTCAAACTGAGCTGCATCTGCCGCGTGCCGGATGAGCTTCACGTTAAACCCAGCACGATTCACACTGCACTTTTTGTTCCACATCCTCTCTTCAGCAGAGTGACAATACTCATCATCTCTGTGCTTATTCACGGCTCTTTACATGCACCTGCCTGCTCTCACAGGGCTGCCCCGAATCAGCACGCTCTTAATTCTCACAGATGGAAGAGCACATAGGAGTTCTGAACTTTGGCTGTACCCACACTGCAGCTTTGCCTCTCGGTGGTCCCTGATGCCTCTGATTCCTCAGAAGCTGCTCCCAAAGCTGCCCCTTTCGGCGCTGTTCCTGCCGGCTGCTCACTTGGTCACCTGCCATTCACCACTCGCGCCTGGTTGGATGTCCCCTGAGCAGAGTCCCCTCCCTGCCCACGTCTTGCCCAGGCATCTCCCTGCTCTCCTGCAGACCCTGCAAAGGCTGCAGCACAAACACGGCTGCATCTGCCATCGCCAGGGGATCTGATGCAGGCACTGCCACTCAGCCCCTCTGGCGCTGCGCAAGAAGTGAACTCAGCAGACTTTTTAAAAGAGCGTTCCACGTTTTGAGACCTGACACGAGTTTATCATTGCGTCAGCATGCAAGCATTAGCTTGGCTGGCAGCTGGCCCGAAGCTCACGCAGCTCCATTTTTAGGCTGCAGGAACGTGAAAGAAAACCGTGAATACTAATCCACTTTATGTAATGGGAGTGCGTGAACCAAGTCACTTTTCTGACTCATCTGTGGCACTGTGGAAGCAATCTAAAGAGTGAAACGATAGTATTGCATTGAACAATGCACAGATGGCCCACTCCCCGTTGGAAAGAAATTCATGTTTTCGTCCTTCATGGCAGTGGTTAGAAATGCAGTGAAGCATTCTAACAGATAAGCTGGAAGTGCTGACATTTGCAGGCAGTTAAATGGCTCAGTATCTACTGCTGCAGGCATAAACTCTGCCTGACAAAACAGTTTCTCTCAGCTTTATTGGGAGCTTAATACAGGATGGATTGTGATGATAATGGTCTTCAGGTTCAGCCCTTTGTGGAAAGCACAAATACACCGCAGACCCCATGTGCTGCCAGAATCACTGCAATTTAGCAGCAATGGTAATTAAAATTTTGTACCTTGACAAGTGGAAGTAGAGGTCCCAGGTAAAACAGTCTGCCCAGACTCCTTGCTCAACATGCTCTTTGTTCTTTCATAAGTCAGGCTTAAAACAAGCACAGAATGCAGGCAGGCAGGCATATGCACAGTGCACAGGTGGAGGTGCCTTGTTTTTTGGTTTCCCAAGAAAATGGGAATTGTGACTCTACATCTTGAAGAGCTGACAGCCTGAGAGGTTTGCATTTAAGGAGAAAAGTCCAGGGTATTTACCAGCAGGCCTTGGGCACTGGGCCAGCAGCACTGGAGACAGAAGCAAGCACCAGCGTTTCTTTCATGAGTTTTAAGCACAAAATAAATAGCAAGATCTGAGCCAAGATAAAAATACCACCTCTCTAGTCCTTGGCGTAGGGAGAAGTGGAAGAAACAAATCCCCTGGAAATCCTTCTAACCGTGGGAAAGTCAGATGACACGGGGACTGAAGAAGGCAGTTTCTTTTCCACCTGACCAGCCTCCCAAAGACAGAGAGCGCTGGCAGTTGCTGCTCTCAGCCTCTGGGAGTCAAAGCTGAGTAAACAGAAGCACAAGAGAGGGAAAAACCCCAAATTCACAGCAGTTAGCACTGGACTTCCAAGGAGAATGAAGGCACAGAACTGGCTCTAGGGAATTTCTTTTGAAATTTAAGGTAAAGAATCACTTAATGGGATTTTTTTAACACATTAAGGTCATACGATTCTTTAATCATATGATTCTTTAATCACATGAAGTGTGACGTGAGTGAGAGTTCCTTACAGAAATGATAAATCAGAGAAAGCATAAACTAGACTGGGGAATTACCTACCTCATAGTATATAGGAGTAACTGGGCCCTATATATGCCAGAAAAACATCATCTGTAGCTACATGTATGACAGGCACATCCAGCACTGATATTTTAAAACCTGTAGCTTAGCACACTCGCACTACTCATTCCTGGTGGTCTCTAACCATTGCCATTTTCCTAATGATTCCTCTGTCTAGACTTACCTTCAACCCATCAGCCTTGTACTTGCCCTAAAAAACCCCAGCCAGGGCCAAATCTGGATGATGGGTCAGTATCAGAGGCAGATCTTCCCCCGGGAAAATGTCTTTCATCAAATTTTAATGCTTGCAGCATTAAACCCTGCAGCTTCAGCCACGGAGCACAGAAGATAAAATGAAACTCCATCACCATTAAGTGTACAATCTCGAAAGTTCAAAAGTGCCCATAAGTCCATTTGGATTTCCATTTGGGATTAGAGCACTCTTCCACAAATCACACTGCCTATCAAGTACACAGCTTTTGTGCAGTGACACTGCATCTAGTTTCCTAGTACTGTCCCAGTGATCTCGTGTTATAAGTGCAAGCACACAGACACCACATTACCAGAGAGAAACAGGGAACTTTCCAAAACCCTCCTGATGATTCCATTATGCTGCTCCTTCAATGAAAAATATTATAAATCTGAGAAACAGACAATTTGCATCCTGGGTGTCTATTAGCAAAGTCATTACAAGCCCATTATTATGTAAAATGACAATGGAAAATCAACTTTAGTGCCACGCAGCAGAGACCCACTGATGATCTTTCAGCACGAAATTATAACAGGCTTCCTCTGAAGACAAAATCACAAAGAAAATCGGACAGTTTTAACACAGCTTCTACAGCTTTTCAAAAGAACATAAGGAATTAAAGACTGTAATTTAAATGAGCACTGTATTGCAGGCAAGAAAGCCCAGCAACGAGAGCCCAGCAACCCTTGCCTTTGGTGGCTTCCAGCCTGCCCAAGTGTCACAGCTCAAGGTGTGTCACTGCAGGAGGTGATGACACCTGAGCAGAGCAGGTGTCCTTGGGGTGAGGGGAGCACAGGGCCGGGTGGGAGGTGCCCGTGTGAGGACACTGCAGTGCAGACAGGCAGGAGAGCAGCACAGAAACCCTGCAAGGTGCCAGCAGGCTCGGGGCAAAGCCCCCCTGTGAAAGGGTGCCCTGCCAGACACCTCAAGGGTTAGACCCCCGTTCAACACACCTTCCTGACAGATGCTTTCTTCTAAGCATGTATCCAAGACTGGATGGACCTTTGTACCAGGGCCCAACACAGGTGGAATAAATGCTATATTTACATATTACTTCAATATGAGTAGGCAAATGATGCTTGGGTGATTTAGCCAAGGAAACGTTGTTCTTGATGAAATATGTTTCTTAGCTACTTTAAAACAACCCAATCAATAGTCCTTCCATTTCCTCTCTGTCCCACTGGACTGCAAGAGCAAGACTTTTTTTTCCAAATATTCATCTGAGCTTTCCATTGGCTTAACCTTCATCCTTTGACTAATCCTTGAAATAATCTACTCTCCTCTTCAGTGCTAGGCTCCTCTAAAATGATTATATGATAAAGCACACTCTGTATCTGGTGTTTATATGTTGTGCATTGCATCTTTTTAAAAATAAACCCATGGTAAAGCCTAGATACTGCCCCTGCTGAGGGCAGGGCTAGATGCACTGAGCTCAAAACAAAGCGAGTTCTTGTCTCTCTTTTTGGTCTCAATCCAGCCTCCAATTAATGCATCAGGACCCTCCCCTGGCCCAAAAGGGAGCAGAACTGGGGCAGCTGTTCTTTGAAATGCTATGAAGGGTGGAGGTGGTAACACAGAGCAGTGACTGTAAAAGCTGCATTCACTCCACTGATTACAGAGAGGGAAGATTTGTTTGAAATGACAAATGCCCAGATAACCATCTTCCATCCAACCATAAAAAGCAGCTTATGCCCAGATGCAGCACCATCAATAAAGATAAAGAACATCAGCAAAGGTCTGAAAGGACAGCTTCGTGGATGTGGCGAAGAAAATGCTTTGTGCATTTTCAGATAAAACATCTGCAGCAGGCATATAAATAGAAAACACAACTGAAGCTTGAATGATTATTCCAGAACTATGGTTTGCTCTTCCAAGCTATTTCTGAGGGAAATTGCTATATGAATATAATATATATGCTAAGACATAACCCAATAAAGTATGCAAGAATGAATTCAGCTTCACGTGAGGATCCAGACAGATGCTTCAAACAGACCACAGACTTCAACAACTTCCTGCATTGGGGATTTTCAAGAAATCCCTTACAGTGACTTGGAAAGAAACAGATATTGACATGCCTGTGACTTGGTAACACATAAAAAGGGCACTGTGCTCCCACTGATGGTGTTAAGAGCAGGAAACCAAAGCACTGATGGCATTTTTTGATAAAAACAAAAGAAAAAAAAGTCTAATCTAAAGGTTAAAATTGCAAATCATGTCACAGCGGGATATTTTACTGAGGTGGTCAGCTGGAATGCTCAAACCCAGCCCCAAATCATCACGTACAAGTGCCAAAAATCACAAATGTGTCCCGTTCAGTTGCCAACAGTTTCAGCTGGCACCGCACATCTCGGTCACAAGACAAGAACCTGTGATATGAGAAGTGCTGACAGTGCAGCACAGCCAAAACAATAATATCTACCAGTACCACGGCTCAGATAACGAAAAAGTGGGGGATCAGCTGGGAGGGAGAACATGCACACGTTAAAAAATTTCCTCTCAAGCACAAGACTAATCCACGTCCCTTTTCCTACCCAGTACAGAGCTTGTGGAGTGAAATAGGAAAGACCACATTAGATACAACTGACAGACGAATAAAATATGCAGTAATTACTGGAGTTAACAAGGGCACTTCCTTAGCTGGACAGGCAAAAACTGAATCCAGGATTTTCTTTGGGTAACTCTGAGTAAAACTTTTAAGTGAAGTCTCACTCTAGACATGCAAAACCCATAATTTTCTGCTTACATTGATGTCTATAGCAAAAATAGCAAACCAGAGAATTATTTTTGGAACGCAAAAGCTCCCTAAAAGAAGACACTGCTAATCTGAGCTGCTGTGGGAACAAAAGGCAGATTTAGAGGTCTTGGACATGGAAACAATGAGAGTTTAAAGATTGACCTCAAATAAGTGAGAGATTCTTCCCTATCCTGCTCCAATGACATAGGAACCGCAGAAACTGTATTTTCCAGGAGTCAGGTATCCAGCTCCTCATTACTCCATTGTTTGAAAAGCAGTATCTGCCGGGACAATTTTATCTCAGAATGACTAGAACTGCTCTGCTACTCTTTGCCCTCTTCCCTGAGCAGCTGCGTGCCAGTTCACTGCTAGCAGCTGCTCTCCAAGGCTTGCTGAGCTAAAAGGAACCACAGGCAGCGTCCAGACCTGGCTCCCAAAGACAGCCTTGAGCACAATTCCATTGAATTTACAGCCAGGGCTTGCCTGGTGGGAACCAGGGTCAGAGATGCCACGGGGGAAAGCGCTGCTGCTGCAGATGTGGCAGCACCCAGAAGCTCCCGGTGCTCCCAGCTGGGGGGATTCACCAGCGACACCACAGGCTGTTCCTGTGCCTCGAGCTTTAAAACCTTGCCAGAAAGAGAGGGAGTTATTGCAGGGCAAATCCAGGAGGCCTCGTTTTCATCTCACCTGCTCTCTTTTTCCATTTGAGTGAAGTTCTGGATTTAAACCAGTGACAGGAAGAGCAGAATCTGCCTGAGAACAACTCTTTCCACTCCATGAGCCAATAGGAACCATTCCAGTCACTCCTGGCCCATCTGGGACCATCAGTGCTTTTCGGTCTTCAACACTTTCTTTTCCAAATGTGCTAGGAAAGCTTCCTAGGACCTGTCATCTACTGAGCTAAAATTTTCCAGCACTCCCTGAGGCTCAGTTAAACTGGGTACAGAACTGGACATGGATTTTTAGATGGCTCATAAAACTCTTTAGACCTTTAGTACTATTCTTCCTAGTGGATGGTTTCATAACATGATTCAGGACCTCATGAGGAATTGCTCAAAAACGTACAAGACATTATTAGCCTGTGTCACAGCTGGAAATCTCCTTTCACTGTGCCATTTTTTAAATGTGAGATTCTTCCCTGTTGCTCCATTTTCAAGAGAGCAGAGCTTCTGAGGGATCTTGGAAAATCTCAGTATTTGACAGGAAACAGATTTGTCCAGGATATTTTTTCCCCCAAAGAAGTAAAGCTCACTTCTCAACATAACTGTCCTTCCATTTCAGAAATGTTTCAAGATTCTTATAAAAAACCACACGGGTATACAGACAAAGAGCAACTCAAAGCACAATTCATCACCATAAACCAGACACCAAGAAATCACTCTGACAGCTCTAAAAGCAAATAAATTTATCTTAGTAGCAGCAACCTTCACTGGCAAGGCCAACCATTTTGCTGTTAGTCTTTGGAGATATTTAATAAGCAGTACATACCCTTTTAAAATCCTCTTACACTGTTAACATACATTTCATAAGGTCAACAAGGCAAAAAAACCCCATAAAATGTCATTAGAGCATTGCTAGAAGCTCTGCAGGTAGAAAATTCGCAAGCCTTGCATATCCAGGCATAATTCAATCAGCTTCCTCCCTTCTGTTTATGAAAAATAAAGTGAACTCCTGTTGTTTCTGGATTATAAAGGCCCAAGGAAAAAAAGTCCAAGACACCAGATAAAACCCCGTCCATTTTCTGGACACAGGAATGGTTCAGAAATCAAAATTTGATCCATTTCAAGATCGGTGCAGTGGTTGGACACAGTGGTTGAATACATGCATTTCTATTAGAGGTTTCCTTACGGTGTCTTTGTTTCTGACTGCTCTGAAAGAAGGTTCCGCAGACATGGCAATGAAATTAGTCCTTGCAGACAGAATAAACTGAACACAAATTAAACCCAGAGCACCGGAGGGAGCCGCTGCACAGCTGGCCAGAGGGTTTGCAGTGTGCAGGTTGCAGCTGCTGGTTCGGAGCATCCACAGAGCAGTCTCAGCCCTGCCTGGAGCAGAGTGCGGGTGAGGGCTGTGCCAGGCTGCTGGCACCACCAGCACTGCCCCCTGCCAGCCCACCCGACCTCTTTGCTGCACTGCAGACACAGCTGGGACTGAGGGAGGGGCACATCCTGCCCAACACTGCAGCTGCACACACCATTTAGGTCTGGTGCACAGCAGAGGTGCCAATTCCAGGCTCTCTCTGAATCTCTCACGCAGCTTTCCACGCTCAGCTTGGACTAGTACCCATTGCTTTGAGCATTTAACTTCACGTTGGAAGGATCACTGTTTTTAAATTCCAAAGTTATGTTTGCCCGCGTGAATTTCCTTTCCCCTCGAACGCAGCTGTGAGACATCAGTGTGTAAAGGGAATGCATCACCCCCCACAACCTGCAGGGCTGTGATAGCCCTTTTGCTTTGAATTGTGCCTCTGAAACCTGTTCAGCTCCAGGCATACATCTGCAGACAGCAAACACACACTATATGCCTCCCTGGAGAGTTCGGTTTTCTTTTGCCTTTATTGTTAACTTAGCGAGACTAAAAGCTTACTCGTTTTGTTCTGTGTAAAAGGAAACCTATAGACATCATTTTGCCCCGAAACCACACAAACTTTTCCATGCAGACTCTTTACACTAATAAAAATATTAATGAAGCTCAGTTTCACCATCTGTGTTCCACTCTCTCACTTTGTCACATCTGTTTTCTAAATCCATCCTTTTCTGCCTACTCATAAATGAAAAGAATAGGGTTCCTAGGAGAGCTGTGCATTGCAAAAGATGGCAATTCTCAAACTTACTCCTATTCCAGCAGATGAGCTGGTTGGTTTGTTTGTTTGTTTTTAACCCCAGTACCTTTAGATAACAAACCTGAGAGGAAAAGGTCCCCGTGGGAGGGGATCTGTGAAAGAACTACGTGATTAGCTACACTGCTGTCAAAGATAGAAGAAGAACCTTCAAAGTGGAGTGTCAGCCTCTTCCACACATGGAAGCTTTGGCATTTTGGCTGTCCCCAGTTTCTATGCACAGGATTAAA
Source organism: Sclerurus mexicanus (assembly GCA_013396755.1). Lineage (NCBI taxonomy): Eukaryota > Metazoa > Chordata > Aves > Passeriformes > Furnariidae > Sclerurus > Sclerurus mexicanus. Next base: position 82,991 of record VWZF01006058.1, on the reverse strand, counting down.
CCAGGAAAGCGTATTTCTGCACAGGAAGCCAACTGGAGAAAAGGCATTCTGCTTCTATTTTAATTAGACCAATCATGAAGTGCACAACTATCAGTTTGTCAGACAAATGCCTTTGTAAACGTATAAACCAACGCTTTTTTCCTCCCTGGTGCACAGACCTTCTTCTGTTAGTACAAACCCCTGTGCGTGCAGAGCCTGGAAGTGCTGTGCTGGATCATCTATTCAGTTCCCAAATTATCTCGTACCACTATCAGACTTAGGAGTTCTGCTTATGCACATTTTCAAACCCCACTGTCATCCCCACGAACACCTTTGCTCGCACGTGTGAGGACACACAGTTTCAGAAGCTTTCACTCACCCTGGGACTGGCAGATGGCGTTACATGAAGAGATGGGTCCTGTGCATGTGGCCGTGGGAAATCTCACGCCGAGAGCTGCCTTTCGAGCTGCACCAGTTACGGCACAGGGGCCACACGTGTTTGCATAAAATGGGAAGGAAAGAATTAGAGCAGCCTTACTGATATAAAAGCTGATGGTGACATGGCCTCCAGGTGCAGGCAGGAAAGTAAAGCTGACTTGAGAGAACACTTCACTCGACAGCGAAGGCTGAGAAAGAAATAATCAATCTTCTTCCCCCTCCATCAAAAATTAAACTGCAGAGTGGTTTTGTGAGGAAAAGAAGGCAGTGGAAACTCCACCTCTGTTCATTCCGAACAGAGGGCAACAAGATGCTGCTTCCCTTGCCCAAATCGCTCCCTGTGAACTCCCAAGACAGACACATCCCTCTGGGACTGTGAGCAACGCTGTCTTTCAGCCTCACTCTCTGGCCTCAGTGCCAGTGTCACCAAAGGGACAGGAGCTGTTTGCCACAGGGGAGAATGTGATGTGGGCTGTGCACCACACCCAGTCACTGCCAGGCAATACTGAGCCCCACAGGCACTTCAAACAGGATTATGACCCAAGTGAAGAGAAACAAACTAACACCAATTCAGCATTTGAAGAACTGATTTTGAAGAATTTCCTGCCTTGAGAGAGAACTACAGCACAAGGGGTTTGAAAGAGAAAGCATAAACATTTGAATATTTTGAATACTTGAAATGTTAGAAAGAGCCCTATGGAAGTCAAATATAACAGGAGGCACTATCACTCTTATCAAAGCCACAGGAACAGTTGTTTTGCAGCATCTTCACTTTATAACTACTCCATATATTCCCTCCCTGCAGACCATCTCCCCACTTCTCACCTTCCAGTGGCTCATAACAGAATGAACCAGGTAGAGAAGCAGTAACCAGGTTTGTCTACGCTGCCCAAGCCTGCTCTTCACAGAAATGGAAGAGAAGAAGTAGGGCACTGGGAGGAGGAGGAGCTGAAGGGCAGTGTCAGGGAGAAACAGGAATGAACTTTCTCTTCAACCCAAGGCAGAAGACACATGAGCTTTCTCTGCTCCTCAGTATCCAGTAAAAAAAGGGACGCAACCTACAACTCTGCAGTTGTCACCCAGAAGGGAAAAGCAATGGGAAACATCCCTGCCCTTTACACAGCTTTTGTCTTCTTTAGTCTGAAGGCAATGGTACCCCAGCCCAGAGGAGTGCCCAAGACTGAAAGGTGGCCTGTGTCATAGGAAGTCCTTATCCTCCCTTGTGCCCCTGGTTGTCAGGGTAAGCCCAGGACTGCACCGAGGTGTTATGCTGTCTGCAGAGCAGACTAAACGCACAGTGCTGAGCACAGCTGGCACGATACACCCACGCTGTTCAGCATTGCAGGCAGGCCCTTCAGTCCGTGGTGCCCCCAGAGGGGCACTGGGTCTGTCTCAGATGCCACAGCACAGCCTCGAGCACAGGGAGTGAGGAATTGCTGGCAGGGCTGTGCTCAAGCCCAGCCTCGGCCCCACGCTCGCTGTGCGGTTTGGGTGTACCCTGCTGAGAGCCCTGAGCCACCACTGTCACTGCATCTTCATTCCACTTATACCAGCTCCACTGTGCTCTGCTGGGGAGTTGTCAGTCAAAATGACAATCGGCGCACTGAGGCTGCCACCAGTCACATGCAATTTTGGATAGCTCAGAGGAGCTGAACTCACTCACCGTATCAATCCTGACAAATTGGCTATCACCTCCTTCCTTCCTTTTTTATTTGTTCTTTTTTTAGAGTCACCATGTGAGCCGTTTCTTGCATTTCTAGTAATCCTATTAACTTTCAAAGGGATGCAGCATGGGAGCCCAGTCAATCAGCCAGTCAGTGAGAATTAATGGCCAGTGCAAAGGCTGCCTGTGATAGATTGAGCTTTCATGCAAAGAAAATTGAAACTGCAAGTGAAAAAAGCCAATGGAGTGAGCCGCAGTAGCCTGGGGCCCTGCCAACGACTCAGTGAAAAATACCTGCAAAACACACCGTGCAGCTCACGGCAATAACCTGGCCCTCAGATCATGTGCCAAGCAGATTGCTCAGGCCACAGAAAAATGAGGTCTGATGTCCACACATTCTCACTGACCTCAGGTGGAGCTGCTAACTCATTATGGAGTGAAGAAGAAGCCGAGGCACCGTGTTTTGGAGAAGATGCAAAGCATCTCCAAGGCTTTTACATGTGGGTGGGTGGGTGAGGCTTGTGAAAGGCTACAGAACAAGAGTCCTTCACCACAACTCACTCCGTGGCTGCTCACCTCTACTTCAGCTAACAGAAGCTGATAGCAGCTTTTCTAGCAGAACACACCAGAGATAAATGCATGTTGTTTCCCTTCCTTTGGCAGCAAACCAGAGCCTCAACATCCAGGGTCTGAGATGGGACTTCAAGGCCTCAGTCAGACTGAAGGGCTACGACAGCCTGATTGCAGCTCTCTACTCCTCTGCATTGGAAGTCAAAACCTTCTAGTTTTAGCTGCTTGGTGCATTCTGCTTCTATAAACATTTTTCCAGTAGAAAAGCAAAAAGTCTCCAAATCTGACAGGTGGTTCTGAAAGACAACCCTCCTTCCATCAGGAGAAATGGGAACAAACCTAACCAGTCCAGATGTACAAGCTCATATAGGAATATTTGAAAGCCAAGATGTGGTTGTCTGCAACAAGTAACTTCTGGAGAGGCAGATTTATGTCCAAGGAAGAGTTTTCTTCACAAAACAAGCCAGCCAGTAATAAACAGGCCCTCTTTTTTCTCCCTGTTCCAAGTGATTTCAAGCAAGTGATGTAAATACTCCACTTCTGGAGTCTAATTTCTGTGGGACTGAATCAAATTACCTTTTGGGAGAAGTGACTTCTGGCTAGCACTCTGCTTAATTCATTCTGTCAGCATGTGCTTTAGTGCTCCGTGTGGGAGACTGACTTGGTCCAAATCTGATGCTCTCTGCTCTATAAATTGAATCCACTGATGCATAATTGAGCCCTTGACTGTATCAAGCGTTTGCTTCACCAGACCCTCTTCTTGCTAACTTGCTATATTTGCTCGGTGAAAAATATATGCTTGTTTTATTCTGGGGAATGAAAAGTTGAGACCTGAAAGCAAGAGGTGCTGAGCACACTTGGAGCCCTGCAGAAGCAGGTAACATTGGATACACATCGGGTAACACCTCTGATTTCCACTGCTTTGCTACTTCTTTGGGTTTTGCATGTTTTCAAGCAAATTTTGGTGGAAGCGAAAAACCGCGCTTATGTTGAAACTGTAATTGTTGTGCTTTTGGAAAGACACGAACCAGGTCACTTCCTATCATCCTGGAAATCTGTGTGTATCAGTGGACTGAGCAGGCTGCTCTTGGGGAAGAGACCCAGCAGTCTGGAGCCTCCTGGCAGAGTCCACCCCGCATTCTGTGGTGCCCATTGATTGCCACCACTCAGAGGACAGGCCATGTCACACACTCTCGAGGGTTAATCAGCAAAACGAGGTGACACATTTTCACCTGGTGAGTAAATGTCTCGTGGGAGGCCAGTTTCCTTCCCTCTCTCTCAGTGCTGACTAACAGCATATCGAGGCTGGTTCTTGGTCATTCAGAGAGGAGCACAAGGCAGCAGGAGTGCCATTCTAAGAGCCATTTGTCTCTCTGTTACCGAACTTCCAGGCTTTGTTCCAAAGGCATTTGCAAGATATTAGGAAGCAGCTGCTCGGGGCTAATGCTGTCTGACAGGCACAAGTGTCTGAGACTCAGCCTGAGCCAGGTGCCCTGCCCCAGCCTCTGTGCTGTGTGCCCTGGTGGGATTGCTGCAATTCCAGGATCTGCTGGATCTGGGCTGTGGGAGAGCTGGCCTGGAGTTCCGTGGGTGGTGAAACGTGGGAAGGCACCAAAGCACCACTGGCACCATGCAGAATGGATGAGGGAACAAGGCGGGAGGAGGCAAAAATCAGGTTTTAGTCAACACACCTACTTGGACAAGCATATCCATGACCAAACATCACCAAACCTATTGACAGAAGGGTTTGGGTGTGGGCCAAGAGAGCAGAACAGCTTGAAGGGGTGGAACAGGCAAATCAGACTGCGTGTAACACCCCTTAAACTCTTTTTCCTGTAACCCTAAGTGACCATGCTAGCCTGGAAGAGAGAAGGTTATTCCACAAGCATAACACAATCACACCTCGCTTGGATACACTGGAGATTCTGCTAAAACCTTTGAAGATCTTACTAGTCTTCACTGTCTTGTCATTACGGAGGATTTCAAACCTACGTTTGAGAGAGAGGACAATGCTGAGGTTACCAACCGTGATGCAGGTCAACAGCTCAATTAAAAACTGTATTTGTCCCAGCCCTCCTGCATGATCTGGCCAAGCTGCTCCCTGCCCATCCTGCAGAAAGAATTGCCTTCACCATTTGGAGATGACCCCTGTGGGACAGCACAAATTGCCTGGAGCAGGGAAGATGTCCCAGAGTACAGGGCAGCACTCAGTGCAACAGAGCTCTGATTTTAATCCATTCCTAATACTGTCATTGTCTAGATAATACCAATCACCTCTGGACAGGTGGATTTTCTATTGGACACACCTCAGCTTATCAGCACCATTAGTCCCCACCAGAAGACATGATTTAGAACCTTTGCACAGAGAAAACGGAACAATTAGTAGAAATAATTTCAAGTGGAACAACCCGCAGCTGAACTTCTGGAATAACTGCCTGGAGTTCTACGTTGCACATACAGAAGTGTGCCATCATTGCACATTTGCAGGTTTCCTTTGCCAGGTTTCACCAGGGATGTATCTGTGGTATTTTTACCACACTGATGTCACTGGCACGTGGGAGCTGTCTCACCATTGTCATTCGTAACAGGAGGGGGACAGGCTGCTCCCAATTTAACTTCATCTGGAAGCCCCTGGGTCTCAGCACCAGTCGGGCAGATTGCTTTGGACACTTGCAGGTGCCAGTCAGAGAGCAGCTCCAAAGCAGCCTCTGTCTCCCCTCCAGCTGTAGAGGTCACTGCACAACAAGGATTACACTCAGTAAGGATCCAGAGCTCCTGGCTAATCCACAGCTGAACAGACCCTGTGGTGCCACAGGGCAGGGCCCCCAGCCTTCAGTTTTTCACATTCTCCCTGCATTAATATCCTACACTGCACCTGGCCTTGTTTTATTCCTCACATAGAGCATATTCAAGTGGCATTCAGATGAAGGATGCTATGAAAAAACAGTAAGAATGCTACCTGACAGTCAAAAGTTTTAAAGTTTGGGAATTTTTTGGAACCAGTAGTATATAAAATTTAATTGGAGGAACTTCATACATTAAGGGCGAGGAATACTATACATTCTTTAGAAGAGCTAGAACTGCATGCAAAACAAATGTTCAAGCAAGGCATGTTTATCACAAGTTCTGAACTGACTGACCCCTCAGCTGAGGGAGGCTGCTGACTGAACACAGGTTTATACTGAGCTGCTGAGCTGATACCTGCACAACTGCAGTTTCTTCTGCAGATGCATTAAACTCTTTTGCTTTTCTTGTCATTTCAGTTTATCATTCATTAACCTTTAAAATCAAGTAGCAATCAAAAAATCTGCTGAGCTTATTTTCCTCTCCTAAACTCAGTCTAAAATACAGGAAAGACAGGCAAAAATATACTAGTTCTAAATTCCCCGAAACCTAATAACCAGGTAACTAGATCGATTCACTCAAGTATTAGAACACTGGCTGTGGAAATCAGTTGGTCTCGAATGGAAAATATTTTTAACAAACTTGTTTTTTTCTAAAACATTCAGCATATTTCATAGGTATGCACTCCTCCCGTGCCCCCATCAAAATTAACAGATGCTCCTCTGTATTTTGCAGCAGAGTTCTATTTGCAGCACGCAAATATACCAGAAAGTACCAACTACGTGGGATATTCCCCTGGAGAGTCTTTTACATGGCTCAGTTTCTCCACTTGTTTTATACACAAACACATACATGCATATATGTATGTGTATGTTTTCTTCAGTAATTTTCACTTTCTCATAGCACCTCTATGAAGGTTCCCCCCAGGAAACTCACGGTTACAGAGGAACTGAGGACTTCCCTGGGAAAACTAACAGGTGAATTCTTGGTGTTGCCAGTACAGATATGCTGTGTGGCAGCATAAGCTGAAAGTTCAGGTGAAGAAAGTGCACCATGTTACAGAGTATTTGAAAGGGGTCCGAAAATCCTGCTGTGAAGGGACAGAGCTCTGCATACAAGAAAGTAAAATTCTGGAATCAGCACAAAAGGAAAAAAGATGTGGAATTTTTTTGTTGTTGTTATGGGGTTTTGGTTGGTTGAGTCTGGGTTGGGTTTTTTTTGTTGCCTTTTTTTTTTAGTTAGTTTGTTTGTTTGTTTTGTTGGGGTTTTTTTAATCAGGTTAATGTAGACAAGCTTTCTGCAGGTATAAACTGCTCTCCCTGGAATAACTGTAGATCAATACATACTGGAGCAGGACCCTAGGATGTCATTTCCAAGTCCTGGAATCACAAAGGAGTACATATTTGCAAACACATTGGGTAAAATTCAGTTGAATTACACTGCAGAAAATCTCTTCCCAAGCTCTTAAAAGGCCAGTAAAGATCCTCACAGCTGATTTAACACCATCCTTTGCTTACCCTGTTTTCCCTTTACAGAACTGCACAGGAATCAACAAACACAGTGGCAGTGGGTGGGTGAAACCAGATCAGACCTGTCCTAAGAAGGCTGAAACATAATCAGCTCCATTCCCCACATCCAGAAGCACTGGTGAACATGATGCCCCACCATAGCGACTACATGCACATAAAAAGGCACATTCATGTGAGTCTCAGAAGCAGCAAAAAAACTGCAAGTCCCCAGTTTGCTCCAATATCTTTCCGCCGTGTCTGCTGTGATGGACAGTCCTGATGCATTATTTACAATGCCGTTGGCAATGGCCCAGAGCCAAAAGGCAGCATATTGCAGGCAGAGCCTAGTGCAAGAGAAGTGTGACTGCAGCGCTTGTGTTTCGGAGCCGCAGTGAAGAGTGGGACAGGTGGGCTGCCACCACAGCAGTGCAGCCACACAGGAGCTTCTGGGTGGTAACAGGTTTGCTCTTTCTGAAAAGGACCCAGCACTCACGAAGCAAGATTTTTTCCAAAGGCACAAAGAAGCACAAAGGCTCAGCTGCCTCCTTTAACAGTTCTAATTTTCCACGTTTATTTATTTTGTGAGCCAGCCTACAGGTTGTATATTAATTATGACGTCCCTTTCTCCTCCAAAGGCCTCTCCTCTCAGCCCCTTCTCTGACCAGCCTTTCCTCTCCAGCTTTCTTCCATAGGTTGTCTTCTTATCATTCCCTTCCTTCTACATTCCATGCACCAGGTCTCACCTCTTTACCCAAATCCAGCAAATCCACCAGACACCTCACAAGAAAACGCTTTCAGATCAGCCCCAAGTGAAAAAGCAAGGCAATATCTTGCCCATAAGTTATCTTTTCCTCAGAGTCTTCCAACACTTTAGTGTCCCGTGGCTTAGCAAGGATCAGGTGCTGCAATGGCATTTGCTGTCAGTGTGACTACAAAAACCAACTGAAAGCACCAGCAAAGGCTGTACAGCCCACAGAGGTGGCACTCTGAGTTTAAACTCAAGCCAACAACTGGCACAGTACCAAGGAATCTGCTCGTGCTTGACCAATCAAATGCAATGACAACAACAGCAGCAAATTCATCAACAGGGACCTGCCCGGGCTGCTGCGCCTCCTTCTGCCTTCCCTGTGCCTGAGAACGTGGCAGGACGTAAATCCTGGGGCAGCATCACAACCTGTGAGCAAAGAGTTTGCAGTTTGTCCGTGTGTGAGTCCAGGCCTGGCACAGTGGCATTCCATTCTCAGCTGGGACAAGGACACAAGGGCAGAGGAGAACAATCCTGCCTGTGCTCAGAGGTTTCAGCCTTGGATTACTGGGAGGAGACTCCTTTCTCCTTAATGGATTACTTATTTCAGGGGGCTGTTCTGAGACATGGTGCCTTGGTAAATACAACAATATAGAATATTGCAGTAGGACATTGCAAGGAATAGATGACAGAGCAGTAATTCATGGCTAGTACACAGTTAGCTCTCAACCACGGCCCCAGAAGAAAAGCTGGCACAAATCACAGCCCTGTAACTTGTGCTGTCAAACTGCTACGGACTGGCAATACATTGAAAGTCATTGTTAACTGTGGACTGATATTTTAATGCCAGGAGCCGACCCACATGTATCTACTATTCAATTATTTGTGGTCATTTCTGTGCAAACCTGTGAGAAGCTAGTTTTTTATCAAACCTATATATTTGGTTTCTGAGGTTTCTTAATCGGTATTTTGACATTAAGAAAATATTTGAATCGGTGAGTGCAAATTTTTTCTCTCCCTTCAGTAAGCAACCACATGTGAACAAAAGGGCCAGCAGATGAGATTCAAAGCCTCCCAGAGGGTAGTCAAGACCTCACTTTTACAAACTGTTTAGAAAAAAGAGAACGAATCACCTGATCATGTGGATTCAGAGCTCACTGAAAGCGAACTGCAAAACACTCTGAAACTCTGGGAGCAAAGAGGCTGTGAAAGCATTGCCTGTTTTACTGCTGCAATTCTGTGTTTGTGAACTTCCTGAAGAACTGGAACAGCTTTTCCTAAACCCTCTCTGTGAACCAGAATTCTCTTCCACAGGTGATGGAGCTCCACCAAGAGTCTCCCATGGGCTGGAATAAGGCACTGTGGCTTTCCAGGGAACACCTCACCCAGTCCATGACACCTCTTGTAGACACCTTACTTTGACTCAAACATCTGCCTGGATTCTTCGACTCTAGACCTTCCTTGGAGACCAGGTCACATGATTTCTGTGAACTGGGGAAGTATTCCATCCTGGTTTTTACGTCAGCTTAGATATATAAGGGGGGAGTCGGAAGCCAGAGGTCAGTCCTTCTCCCAGCGGTGTTGGAGGGCTGAGGAGCTCCCTGTGGTCACCCCTTGGTGTGGGAGTAGCCACGGGCACGGCTGGCAGTCGGTCGGGGTCTGGCTGGGGCGGAGGTGTCTTGGCCATGAGCAGCGGCCGTTTTGGTGAGAGGGA
>VWZF01006058.1:0-73418 GCA_013396755.1 Sclerurus mexicanus | reverse complement strand
GTGAGAGGGAAGTGAAAACTTGTTTTCTTTTTCTTTACTGTGTGTGACTGCCTGTAGAGATACTAGATTTGCTCTCCTCTCCTCTCCTCTCCTCTCCTCTCCTCTCCTCTGTATGTATGTGTATATAATACTATAAACTCTTTCTGTTGTGCTGAAATTCGGTTTGCAGATTTTCTGAAGTTTTTTCCCCCTCCTTTTCCCTCTGGCCGCAGTCTGGGGGGAAGAGGGGGGGTGGCCTTTGTCATAGGCCCTTGGGTCAAACAGCCACACAGCTTTTTGGTACCCAGGTCCTAGAACAGTGCCAAGCCTGGGAGCACGGCCAAGAAAGGTGCGTTTATATAAACACACCTCTTTGTTTGGGAACAAGTCTGGGAAGGTTTCCAGAGAGAGGTGTGTTTATAAAAACATACATCTTTGTTTAGGAATAGTCGGAACATACTAACATAAGCATATAAGCATGGCTCTTCTTATTATTCTTTTCATTATTTTAACTGTTCTAATACTTGGTTTAGGGTTTCTTTTCAGGAATCACTTAAATGATGAATACCAATTTATTTCTCTCCCTGGTTTCAACATAGGTGGGTTAGAAACAGAAGAACCTGAGATTTTTTCTAACCTTTTCTTAGGTTGTCTTGTGATGGTGTTATTACTGATTGGTGCTATAAAAACATTGTTAGAATTTGGGAAGGTGGTACTATATTGGTTGCCTTGTTGCAGACCAGGCCAAAGCTCGAAAGAAATCACTGGGACTTTGGGATGTGCCTTAAAGGGGCCAGTTCCTGGATGGCAGGGAACTTGGATGAATTTGGGCAAGTTCTTAGGGCGCTTATCACCTCCCATTACCTGGGACTTTACACCAGAAGAAGTGTTCAATCCTGACAGACTGACAGGCTGTTTGAGGGAAGGGTGTCTTACTCATGCTGATCCAAATGAGCAAGTCCTTTCTTTGTACTGGGGCCTGGCTTATGCTTATCGAACTGCAGTTGAATGCTCTCAAAAGACTCAGGCTGAGACAGGGACCCAGGCTCAGACTACCCGAACTACTGGTTCTATGGAAACTGGAACACCTGAAGTCACTGTTGCCCCCGGAGTGAAAATGAAGAAAATGATAAGGAGATCTGTAGGCCTGCCTACACATTTATTAAGGGGTGTAGGAGGAGAAAGAACAATGGAAGAAACAGTAGGAGAAGAAGAGGGGGCAAGGCAAAGAACCAGTTCTACCCCAGTGAGACCCACCAGGGAGGAAAGTGAGGTTATGTGGTCTCTGAGCCCATCAGAACTCCGGGACTTGAGGAGAAATTTCAGCCGCCAGCCTGGTGAGCAGATTCTTGCCTGGCTGCTTCGATGCTGGGATAACGGGGCTGAGAGTCAACTGTTAGAAGCTCACGAAGCCCAGCAATTAGGGTCCATTGCCAGAGACTGGGAGATGGATAAAACGATTGGAAGGGACAGAGGCATTTGCAGTCTTTGGAGACGACTCCTCTTAAGTGTGAGAAAGAGGTACCCGTTCAAGGAAGATCTAACGAGCTCCCCAAGGAAGTGGTTTAATGTAGAGGGAGCCATCCAGTACCTGCGGGAATTGGCACTGCTGGAAATCATTTATGGTACCCGAAACAGAGAATACAATAACGTCTTCCCCAAACCCGAGGACGTCCCTTGCACGATGCCCATGTGGAGAAAGGTGATTCAAGGTGCCCCTGCATCATATGTGAACTGCATTGTAACAAGAGTACATCTGGAAATGGAAAAACCATCTGTGGGCACGATGTGCTCTTGGTTACAAGATATTGAAGACAATTTGGAAGCTGCTAGTGCCTCACTCTCACGGGCCAACAAAATGGATTACAGGGATGGCCCTGAGCTTCGTTACCAGTACCTCCCTACTAGAGAGAAGCCTTACGAGTACTCCGAATACGAGAACCACTACAGAGACAGAGACTGCAGAGACTATAGAGACTACAGAGACAGGCCAGGAGGACGGTCATGGTCTCGGCCACGGTCTCGGTCTCCTTCTGTCACATGTAGGAGTGTGCCACGTGGTGAACTATGGTTTTACCTGCGTGACCAGGGGGAAGACATGAGAAAGTGGGACGGTGAACCTACCTCTGAGCTTGAAGCACGGGTGAGAGAATTAAGGCGGAAGAAAGCTAATAAGAAGGTCGCCCGTGCAGTCGATGCAGATGCCCCGGAAAGAAAATCGCGATCTCCGAGACGCAGAAAGACTGAGGTCCATTTCCGTAAGGATGGGGAGACCTCCTATGGGCCAAGGCACAGGTCCGACAGTGAATACTCTGACCACGAACAATAGAGGGTCTCTGCCTTCTGCCAGGAGAAGGAGAGGGACGAAAAGGATGATGAAGTTTATTTGGCTTTGTGGATTTGATGGCCTGGCACATCAGATCCACAGAGATGCCTTTAGCAGAGCTTTAGCAGACACTGGTGCACAGTGCACCTTGATGCCATTGAGGCATAAAAGCACAGAGCCTATCTGGATTTCTGGAGTGACAGGAGGATGTCAAGAATTATCAGTAATAGACGCTACAGTGAGTTTAATGGTAGAAAAATGGGAAAAGCATCCCATTGTGACGGGCCCAGAGGCCCCTTGCATCCTTGGCGTTGATTACCTCAGGAGAGGATGCTTCAAAGACCCAAAGGGCTATTAATGAGCCTTTGGTGTAGCCACAGTGACTGCAGAGAAATTCAAACAGTTATCTACCCTGCCTGGCCTCTCAGAAGACCCTTCCGTTGTGGGATTATTGCGAGTTAAAGATCAGCAAGTGGCAACAGCCACTACAACAGCGCATAGATGACAATACTGACCATGATGCTGTGATCCCCATCCATAAGATGGTCTGAGAGCTGGAGAGCCAAGGAGTGGTCAGCAAGACCCACTCACCTTCAACAGCCCCATCTGGCCTGTGTGTAAGTCTGATGGAGGATGGAGACTGACTGTGGACTATGGTGGCTTGAATGGGGTTACTCCAGCACTGAGTCCAGCTGTGCCAGACATGCTGGGGCTCCAGTATGAACTGGAGTCCAAGGCAGTGAAGTGGTACACAACTATGGGCATTGCCAATGCGTTCTTCTCCATCCCCCCAGCAGCAGAGTGCAGGCCACAGTTCACCTTCACCCGAGGGGGCGTGCAGTACACCTGGAACTGATTGCCCCAGGGGTGGAAACACAGCCCCACCATCTGTCATGGGCTGGTCCAGGCTGCACTAGAGAGGGGTGAGGCTCCAGAACACATACAATATATTGACGACATTATTGTATAGGGGGACACAGCAGAGGAAGTTTTTGAAAAAGAAAATCATCCAGATTCTCCTCAAAGCTGGTTTTGCCATCAAAAAGAGTAAGGTCAAGGGACCTGCCAGAGAGATCCAGTTCCTAAGGGTGAAATGGCAAGATGGATGTTGTCCGATTCCAACAGAAGTCATCAACAAGATCGCAGCAATGGCTCCACCAACGAACAAGAAAGAAACACAAGCTTTTCTGGGGATCATAGGGTTTTGGAGGTTGCATATTCCTGAGTACAGCCAAATTGTGAGCCCACTTTACTTAGTGAACGAGTGTATCACACTCCATATCATGCACCAGCCGCTGGGCAGGTTGAACGGTGTGACGGACTGCTGCAAACCACTCTGAAAGCATTGGGTGAGGGAACTTTCAAGAACTGGGATCGACACTTAGCAAAAGCCACACGGCTGGTCAGCACTAGAAGCTCTCTCAAGCGAGCTGGCCCTGCCTAAGCAGAATCCCTCCACATTGTAGATGGAGACAAAGTCCCAGTGATTCACCTGAGAGGTATGTTAGGTAAAGCAGTTTGGGTTAACCCTGCCTTGGGCCAAGGCAAACCCCTTCGTGGGATTGTCTTTGCTCAAGGACCAGGATGTACCTGGTGGGTAATGAATTAAAATGGAGAGATCCAGTGTGTGCCTCAAGGAGATTTAACCTCGGGGGAAAATTAATTCGTATTCTGAGTTGTGTGTTGCAGGACAATAAGTCACCAGACAAGAGAGAGAGACCCAAATGTTCCGTGGTGTGAGAAATAAGTCACCAGATGAGGAAGATCCGAATGAAGCTGCTGCTGGTGCTAAACAAGAAGACAGGATCAAAAGACAAGACCAGACCTATACATGCGCGGGATATAGGCGAATACGGGATATAGGTGTGACGTAAAAATAGTATGGAATAAGGGGTGGAGAATGTAATGGTTTAACTTTAGGCCTTCCTTGGAGACCAGGTCACATGATTTCTGTGAACTGGGGAAGTATTCCATCCTGGTTTTTACATCAGCTTAGATATATAAGGGGGGAGTCGGAAGCCAGAGGTCAGTCCTTCTCCCGGCGGTGTTGGAGGGCTGAGGAGCTCCCTGTGGTCACCCCTTGGAGTGGTGACCAGCCACGTGTGGCAGTCGGTCGGGGTCTGGCTGGGGAGGAGGCATCTTGGCCACAAGCAGCGGCTGTTTTGGTGAGAGGGAAGTGAAAACTTGTTTTCTTGTTCTTTATTGTGTGTGACTGCCTGTAGAGATACTAGATGTTCTCTTTTCGTCTCTGTATATATGTGGAAATATATATAAACTGTTTTAGTTCTGCTGAAATTCGATTTGAAGGGGTTTTTTGGGTTTTTCCCCTCCTTTTCCCTATGGCTGCACTCTGGGGAGAATAGGGTGGGTGGCCTTTGTGGTAGGCCCTTGGCACTTGGTGTTTGGCCAGGGTCAAACAGCCACACTCCCTCTGAGATCTTTGGTGACTGTGGCAGAAACCAGGAGCAGAGAAGTTTAACTCCGTTCCAGATGTGAAATGAGCACAAGGACAAGCCACACATACAGCTAGCACAGGGGAAACCTCAAAAGTGCAGTCACACTTACAAGAGATTCATGTGCAAACCATGGGCATCTAAATCAAGGTGTTTCATTGTGCACCACACCGTCCTCGACAAGCCCACAGGGCCAGGGACCAGGCAGAACTCAGATGCTCGGCACTCCCTTCACAAGCCACACTCTCACTGTTCTGCCCAAACTCAGGATATTTGTTAAAGCTTTGTCAGCAAAGCTGATCTATACGTGAAATGGGATGACAGACTCACTAAATGTCCTCAAAATTTTAAAATAGAATCCCCAAATAAGTTGAAAGTTGAAGAAAGAAAAGTTCCTACACATATTTCTTCTCTCACTCAAAGGCAAGACTGATCCAATAAAATGGAAAATTTATATTACCCAAGCTTTTCACAACTGGCCGTTTTCTAACGCGGTAGAAGTACCCTCCCAATTTCACAACTGGCAGACCCAGAGAGGCTCCAGTCACAGGTCCAGTGTTCACAAGGCAGCGAAGTACAAACTGAGATCTGCACAAGCAGCAGCAGCACTTTTGCCAGTAGGTTTCTTTGCTTAAATAAAAGAAAATAAACACAACAAACAAAGTACTCAGGAAGAGAAACACATTAGATGCCAGCTCTGTTGCTCCTGGCTTAAAAGCATACGGATCCCAGCCTTACTGACATTTTCCTCCCCAGGATCACTCCAGGGGTTTGCTCTCAAGTGCCCTGGAAAACAAAACTAGCACATGATGAAAAGTGTGCATCTCAGGAGCAGGTGCAACTTCAGCTCCGAAGGGCTCATGTCAGAGCTGAATGGGCATGTGAAAGCCTGCAGCTTCAGTGAAATGAAGCTTTAATGTTGCACTTTGCTCTTGGCAAGTCCTTCTGGTGAAGTTTGCCGGAGCTATTTAAATGTTAGAGCACTTCTGCAGGTTGATTAGCAGCCGAGAGCTGTGAGCATGAAAATGCCATTTGAAACACTCGCAGCATCATTTGCACATGCTTGCTGCAAAAACCTAATCAGGATTGCAGGGCTTGAGACAGTAAATTGAAGGAAAGTCATAAACTTCTCCAGCGAGTTAACATCCAGCGTTTTGCAGCAGCTGGGCAAACGTTAGTGCTAAAATAAGAGTACAGTACACTGTAGGTTCTCACATCCACAAAACTAACACGAGCCCATTTATATTCAGAAAAGAAGTATTGCACTCTGGGGTTTATGTGTTCTGTGACATATGAAAATGCTGCCTAATGAGGACTGACCTAGTTTGAAGAAGGGAGAGTGTACCCTGTGTTTGCTTCTCCTCTCACTGCTCAGTAGCAAGTCCCTTCCCCTGTGACAGCCCCTGACCAAACCAGCACAGCACATCTCTCCACCCTGGCTCATGAAGTCATGGTTTTCGCTGCCCCTTTAGGATTGCACTGGGTGGCAGCAACTCTAAATTCCATCGGGGGAAAACAAACAACAACACGAGTCTCTCTCACATCCCGAAGCTCAGGGGCTTGTTGAAACTCCCATCCTCATAGCAGGGGCTAGAGCAGCGTTCAGAGCTCCTGGCTGGGGAACCTGTTTGAAGAGCAGTTACTTGAGCAATGTTAATACACCATAAGGAGGAGACAACACTGCAAAGCACATTAAAATATTTCTCTGATTGCATTGGAAATTCAGCTCCAATCAAAAATCATTGACACTGAAAAAAGAAGAAAAAAAAGGCTCTGCTTGTCTCAAACGGCTCCTAAATTACAAGCCTGAGGGAGTCCCCTCGCCCAGGCAGATTTAATGAAATATTATTTCAGAAGCAGGGATTATGACTGCATAGCAAGAGCACTTCATCAACGGGAATCTGACTTACAATACCTAATACCACAATAATACCACATACAATACCACAATAATACCACATAAACCTAATCTACGTCTTAAATAGAAAAGATGCAGCCAGGGTCAGGGGGGAATGAAAGCTGCTGGGGTGGAGGCAGTGTGGCCAAACTCATGGTGCTACAACAGCTGTCCTCACTCCCAGTCTGAGCCTTTCTCAGGCAGTCAGTCCTGGGAGGGAGGCCTTACTCACTGCGTAATCTTCCTTCAGATGGTCATGTGTGGATTAAACTAAACACCTTACAAGCAATTTCTGAATTAAAAGGCTTTTTTTTTTGGTCATGTAACCCATGTCCTCCGAATATACCTGGAAAACTTGTATTTGCTCCTGTAAAAATTCAGCACTGTTCATCTATCACACAACTTTCTATCCTCAGTAAGCTCTAAGTTTTTACATGTCTGGTTTTTTCTATACTATATATATTACTTTTTAAAAAACCCTCACATACAGTATAAAGAAAAAATAGTAAAAGCTAGAGTCCTTTAATAGTGAAATGATAGGATTAGGGAACTGCTGAATTATCTGAAATGACCTTCTGTTCTCTGTACTGCAAGTCTCAAGTAACTATCTTTATGGTATATACAAAGAAACTGCAACCAAATCAGGAAAATAAACAAGTAGTTGCGTGAAAAGCTACTGGCAAATGGTCATATTAAGACCAATAATGCAAAAAGGAGCATTATTGCATTTCTCACTGCTTCTTATCACACCTGTAAAAATCAGGGGAGTCTGCTCTTTTCATATCTGAATAAAAGGAAAATTAACAGTCATTGTAGTACAAACATAATAATTGAATAAAATAGCTCTTTCATATTTGTGGGCAGAATTACAGACACTAAAACACTCACTTTAATCCTGTGAGCAACAGCTCCACAAAGCATAGCTCTGGATACCAGGATGAGCAGTCACCTAAAAGATTAAATATTCTTGCACTACAGCCAGCTGAAAACACTCAACTCTTCTCCACAGAATTGAAGAAACACGTTTTTATTCTCAATTAAGAAACACAGTGGAAGTCCACATGCAAGAAACCTCTTCCTTTCCTGTTGGAACTCCCCGGCCTGCGATATAAGATGCCATACGATTGGCAGTGGATTAAACTGCCCCTGGAGACATTCCCCTTCCCTGTGCCTGCTCTGCCCAGGGGACTGACAGTACCCCCAGAGACCAGCGCTCCAAGCCACCCCCAAACCACTGCCCTCTTCAGCCTGCCACTTCAAGGCACAGCACATTCAGCTTTGACTTGCACTCGTATCTCAGGCTGAGATTGCAGCTGGCTGGTGCTGATTTGTGGCCCACTGAGCTGTCTGACAGTGCCATGGGTCGCCACTGGTTTATCCCTTCCGACTTAATGCGCTGCCAAGTGCACGTCAGCCCCGAGAGTGTGCTGACATGAAGCTGCCTGGCTGAGCCCCAAAAATGAACTGTGGCCAGTGCCGTGTCACAGTGATGATTTAATCCTGTTCTTATGCACACTGACTACTAAATCATGGCTTTCTCCAGTCAAGCAAGCAATGCAGGAGCACTGCACAGTTCAGGCGAGGTCGCTGTGGATAAACAGGGTCTCTTTGGCTTCACTGTCATCCTCTGCTGTCACTGCTAAAGGCTCCAGCTACAAACCAGGCTGGCAAAAACAAACCTGCCTCATGTGGGTCAAAAGGCCTCTGGAAAGGCAATGCCAGTGGTTTGCACCAGACCTGAGAGGCAAAACCAAGCCCCACTTCATAAGGAAAAGCATTCAAAGGCAAAAAATGCCCAAACATAAATGAGCTGTCTTCCTCTCTTCTCTGCTTTTACATGTTTTTAATGGGCTGACCAGAAAGGGAAGCAGGCCAGCATCAGGAGGTAGATAATTAAGTCATCCTGCATTATTTCTGGCATGACATTGACCATCCACAAACACAATTGGTAGCTAATGGTGAATTAGTGCTGCCAAGTCTCCTATTTCTCTCAAGTAATTTTCCCCGGGGATGTGCTAGAAAAGAGATTTTCCAAGCCCCTTTGATAGGAGTTTATTTAATATAGCCGCTGACTTTCAAATGAAGTAATTGAAAAGGACAAAGCCAAGACAGTGACTTAGAGAACTAACTTCATATCTTGGAAAATGGATTTGTTCCCACATCAAGTGAATAAGAACTTGATGGTCTCAAGCAATCCTTGCTGGTTCTGCCCAGGTCACAAACTGACTCCATGCTCTGTCCTTGTGCTGCTCAGCACTGAGGGACAGTGCCTGTCCTAGAGACACAGGCAGGGAAGCTCCAGCACACCCTGTGTGCCTGTAAATGTTAGCCATGTACTCTCCTGAATGCAAAGACAGAGGCAGAAGAGGATCAGGGTCAGCAGATGAATTTACAAAAAGAGTGCATCAGCTCGGCAGGTCTGGTTTTGAGACATTCCCACATTTTGTAGAAGAATTCAGAGGTTTGTTTGGTAAAGCTGCACTGGTGATCATACTAGTTACAGGTGCAAAAGGGCAATCCCTGGTTAGGGAAGTGCATACATGCAATTCATTAAAAATACCTCTGTGCTACACGAAAAGAAACCCCAGAGCTACTGTGGGCAAATTTCAGCTTCAAAGAACTCACAGAGTGGCACAAACTCATGTCATGCAACTCTCAGCCAGCTCTGCTCTGACAGCTCTGCCCTGAGCAGCCCCACACTGCCCCAGCCCCACCAGTACAGCCCCACACAGAAGTGACTGAATGAGAAACTTGCTTGATTGGCTTGGTAAAGGTACAAAGTTATCTCAGTAATTAAACCTAAATGTGACTGCAAGGAGTTACAGCTGACTGAGCATTCAAATTCACTGTTCTTAAAACACGGTGATGCACACAAAGGTGAAACTGCTAACTAAATATACTTATCAATGGTTTGCTTGCTCTCTCTAAACAGAGTAATATGAGAGTCATCATGAGTGGGTCTATGAAGGAGTTACTTTGAGACTCAGAAGCAGTAAAAAGGCAGAGATGTTTAGAATTACCAGAAAGAAAACTAAACAAAACAGAAACCACAAGTTTTTCCTTGCAGGAATCTCTGATACAACTGCATTTTGAGTACTAATATCTTTCTTTTATGCTTCTCTAAGCATCTTATCTATTCCCAAACCATCAGCAAGGATCAGGTATTTGGATGCAAGGACCTCTCTTTGCTCCAGCACAACTGTTCTTACCCACGTGTTGATCATGAGTCTCCTTTTCCTACCTGCATTTTAGGCGAGGTTATTTCTGTTTAGAAGAGTTACACCTGACTACTTCTTTATTTTTAAATCTGTGCGTGCAGTTGAGCTGTCAGGGTATAAATTCCTGTGCAGTTATCACTGTTCCTCACAGAAGGCACATTATCCAGCACTTCCCTCTGCTCTGTCACGCAGAGCTGCCCCAGCCCCAGCACCACTGACCTCCCAGCACCCTGCCATGCACATCAAACGCTCTGCTGGCCAAACATGTCTGGAGGACAGAGATGTGCTCAAGCGGGACTAATGCTGGGTCAGAGAGAACACCTTCAAGGCTGTCATAACAGAAAGAACTATTAAATAATGAAACCTGACTTTGCTTTTCCACATCTGCAAGTCTGGCATTTAAGAAGTTGCCTGTAACCCCAAAGTTTAAGAAACTTGGTGATTCAGGGAGAATAATCCATTATTGTATAAAGAGCAAATAATTCAGTTCAGGATGAAGAAAATTAGTTTCCCTGCATGGGTACAGCAGCAGTGTTTGCTAAGCACTCCCTCCCAGCTGCTGCACCCTTGCCACACAGTCACATGTGACTGCATGGATGTGGCAGGACTGAGCTGGCATGAGGAGGCAGCAAAGCAGTCGTATCATCCTCCTGCACATCTGTACAAGGAGAGCCAAGGCAGTGCCCGGACCTCACTGCCTGGCACCAGGAGGAAACGCTGTGTTGTAAAGGATTTCAGACACAAAAGGCCAATGTGGGCACCCAGGCGCCCCTGCAGTTATACAGGAATGCAGCCCTTCAGTTTATTGGTGCTGCTGAAGATCACTCTTCCTGCACCAGAAGAGAGAACAAGACAAGTACAACACTTACGGTGATTTCTGTGGTCTTCAGACCAGGTTTTTAATACAGTGAATGCAGTGTCTCCAACCACTGTCCTTGGAGACACTAGAGCTGCTCAGGGCTTCCACACAGGGTAAGTCCATGTGAAGTGCAAAGTGCACTCCTCTGTTCCTGCTGCTCGTGCCCTGCTCTGCCCTGAGAGCTGGCAGAGAAACTCTGCCCCTTCCCCGTACCCCTCTCTGCTCTTTCATCCCACAGCTCCTGAACTAACAAGCCTTCTCCTAAGGACCCGTTACTGACCCTCCATATATGAATTCCCTATTGGAATGTGCACATTTCAGAGAGCTTGAGTTTCTTCCTCAGTTTCTGTGTTTATGAAGGGTAGTGAGATCCGTATCATACAGACAGTCCCACCTATTATGAGAGCACTGCTACATAAGAGCAAAAACTGCCCATCACCCATGAGAGGACTTTTTGGTAACTGTTCTATAGTGATGGTTATAAATGGGCTGCATTGATTAATCTATAGCCTGGTGCTCACAGCCCTGCAGGGACCAGGGACCTTCCATTTCTGCAACACTTTCCACTGTCTTAAAGTCAGACAGCATCCTACTACCCAAATGCCTTTGTAGAGTGAGTAAATGTCACTATTCCCATTACGCATTGCCTTTTCATTCAATGTTCTGAAAGCCTTAAACATCCTGAAAGCAGCATAATTCTATTATTAGAGCAAGCCAGGAGCCCAAAAATGTGAGAACATGCTGTCCAAATCCCTTTGCTTTGATTCTGATTTTGCTACGCAGAAATGAACTTCCCAATGCAGACAGTGGGGAGCTCTGGCAAACAGGCAAAAGAGCAAGGGCATTATCTGATATCAATTCTTTTTCTTGATGTCAGTTCTTCCATCTCAGAGTTTTTACAAGCATGACAGTTCTACCAGCAATGCTGGGATAAGAAAAAGAGACTGAATTTAAAAAAAAAACAAAAGAAGAAAAAAAAGACAGCAACCAAACACTCAGTGTATCCATTTTCTTACCTGTCTCTGGGATAGCATGATGTATAACAGCATGCCTTCAGGAAAAGTGGAACAGGAAAGGCATAGATATTTAAATATTAATAATTCTTTACTGCTAAAGCATTAGAAACAGCCCTGCTCAGTACACACTAGAGAGCTGATCCCAGCACCAGAGGTACAACCCACCATTATCTTCCTGATGTGAGCAGCATATTGATTTTTGTTGCTTTTATTCGTGCATCCAGGCTCCCAGCCAGCGCACGTGCACATAGGTGTGCATTTGAGTGTGGGGTAAAGAGCAGATAGAGATGGATGATGTTCTCTGGAGGTTTTGAGCCGTGCCTTTGGACACAGCAGCTTTTCCCCTAACCCTTTATGTTTCCGTGCTCTTTCATGTAGGGAGTGTTGTTTCTACACTCACCCTGCGGCTGTGAAATGAAGTCAGGCTGCGCCCCAGCTGAGAGCAAGCGGTGAAGCACCATCCAGGCTGGACCTCCCATCCTCTCCGAGGGCGAAGATTTTACTTTTGCAATGCTTCCAGCCTCAGCTGAACTGGAGTGGAGAGGACAGACCCGTTCCCGATCCTGCAGCTAGCGCCTAAAAAATGAAGGAGAAATGGACAGCTAAATATCCTAACAAAGTAAACTCACAAGGCTGTATCACCTCATAGTACTTTTTTCTCTTAAAAATAAATAATTAAAAGTGTGTAGCAATAGTTGTAGCTCTCTTGGTATTTTACTGATGTGTCAACAGGTAACAGAAGAGATTTTCCCACAACACTCCTTACTCTCTGTTAGAGTCAGTGACTGACACTACATTTTACAATAAACTCCTTTTTGGCAAAGGTAGAACTGGCCTGGAGCCCCAGTGCAGCACTGGAGCTCTGATGTGCTCTTACTTCGTCTGCAAAAGACCAAGATTTATCCTAAAGGGAAAGGCAGAATCCAGCAGGTATTTTGTCAATCAGCTTAGGCCCTCATGTTGAGAGCTTGTCCGGCTGGAATTGCAAGCCAGGGTAAGAATAATGGAAAACTGGAAGAAACGTGGGAACTGAAATTACCTCAAGGCATTTCTACAAAGGTTCTACTTGCTATGGAAACCCACAGGGAATGCACTCGTGGAATCACAAGGGTCACTTGGTGGTCACTCGCCACTTACAAGGGTCGAGTGCTGTTTCCTCTGAATTGGTGGATACACTCTACTCACAGACAAAAAACACAGACTCCTTTTCAAAGTCCCTATGGCCCTGACCCTGCTCTGTGCACATTTTCCTCTTCCCGGTGTCACAGAGTGCCTCCCTACCAGGACCCATCTCTCCCAGTCACAGTCTCAGGTCACAGGCTGCTGATCCCATCTTCTCTCTTCTTTATGCTTCCTAGACAGGTGATTCTTAGAGGTAAAATGAAGTATTTTTCCACTTACCCAGCTTCTAAGCCATATCTGTGGGATAATCACACTCCCTAAACTAACAACATTGTTTTCAGTCATTTTAATCCCAGATCCTAGCTAGTACATTTGCTTGTAGATGTCCTTCTTCCCCTGATTCGAGCTCAGCCCCACCTTCCCCAGTTCTCTGGCCCACCTGTCATCTGACAGCTGCCTCCCTGGCCTCACCTTCCCCTTTTCACAGCAGATCCAGCCTGGTCTCCGACCCTGCACTCTTCTCACAGCTATTTCTCAACAGCACCTCTGCACACCCTGCCAGGCAGATTTCCAGCTTCTCTACCTTCGTCCCCAATCTCCACCTCCTCCAGCTTCACTGCTCTCTCTTGCTGTGCACCCACTTGTCCCATTCCCACAAAAAGCTTCCCGAAAGATAGCACATACACTCCAGCTACTGCATTTGCAGACTTCGTGTACTTGAGACACCACATCTGAAGGGAAGAGTGCCTTGAATTTTCTGGGCCTCACTCCCTTACTCCACACTTAAGACCAGTGTAGTAAGTATAATCTCTTATACTTATTCTCAGGCTGATGCAAGATTCAAATATTCAAAGAGCATGTATATAGCAGCATGTACAAAAAAAACCAAAAAAACAACAAATAAATATTTGGACCAGAGAGGGCATTTAGACAATTATTAGCAGAAAGGAATAGGGCCTGAGTGTTCCAGATGGCTGGTTTTAGGAATGCTGTTTTGTGTGAGATGTTGCTGCTATTACAGGACACACGACACATGAACGGGAACACCAGGGCTCATGTGAGGTCTGTCTGCAGATCCCAGACTGCTGTACTTCTTCTGCAGCCAGGACTTGGGAAGGATAAGAGGAGATATAAATAGCATGTAGCATGCTGGCAAGCAGAGCTGTGGCAAAGTGCTGTGCTGACTGCTCAGAGTCCTCCCGAAGGAATCTGCACTTTTTTGGGGATGCTACTTCAAATCTCAATAACCGGAATAGAATGGAGAGATCAAATGTGCCAAACACGCTGATTCCGGTTCAGAGCAAAATCATAAGTACACACAAATCAGGGGCATGGAAAGAAAATACCCTCTGGAAACAGTCTCTTTTCCTCTCACTTACCTAATCCAAAAGGATTTAACCTAGTACTTAACGTACACACTGGCAAGAGAAAACAATCCATCCAGCATTATGTGCCTTCCATGGCATCTGCTGCACAAATCCTGTGTCCCAGAATACTCCCAACTTAACCACTGGTTTTGAGTGAGCTCATGGACCAAGGCAAGAGGCAGAAATGAATACAGGCAGACTGGACAGCAAATACATTTCCAGAAACCCAGTCTCATCTTTTCCCTGACCTCAGTGAGACTGTAACAGGGGTAATTCTGCCCAAAGCATAGCAGGGTGATGACTCAAAAAGGCTGTGCCAGTTGGCAGGAGGAACAGAGAAGAGTCTAAGAGGAGTGATGCCTGGAGCGTGTACAAGCCCAGAAAGGCTTCCCTGACTTTGTCCTGTTAGAACACGGAAAGCACTGAAGTAAAACCAAACCACCCTTCCCTACAAGCTTGGCTGGATTCATTTACAGCTACAACTCATTCTTGCCTAGCCCTTGCCAAAAACTGTCTAAATAAAACCAAGATGACTTCCCCAGCCACCTCACTCTCACATGAACACATATCCTGTACTTTTCTGTACTCCCCAAGAATGACCTCACTGGCGTTAAACAAACAAAAATATTTCTCTTATTATACGCCTCTCTCAGACTCTCAAATAAAGACTGTGTGTGATGACAAACCCATCAAGGGAGGCTTCAAAACATCATTCTAGTGATCTAGATAAACCAAATGATGGTCTTGCCCACATCTGCCAGGCAGCCCTACCCCCAGAGAAGACAGCCATGGACTCAGGGCACTGAGTGCTGCTAGTGCAGGCTTGGAAGGAGGTCTCAGCAGGAGCACAGTCCCTGCTGTACCCAGCAAGCACAGGCCAGAGAGCAGCCTAAAACATCCTCCTTTCCTAGGGCTGAAATCCACATCTATTTGCCAGAATGTTTGCATCTAGGTATTACTCCGAGCTCATGATGTTCAGTGTGAAGTCTACTGCTCCCTTCTGCTGGTAATAAATAAACTCATAGGTGTCTGGTGGAGAGATGAATGAACCTCACCTTGAATTTCTGCAGAGGCCAGTGGATTATTATGGCCCAAATAGAGCAAGGTGCTACTTGACCTGCCAAGAGCCTGACTGCTTGAAGATTCCAACTCAGGAGCTTCTATACATAGATGCACCCTGCATGGTCTGCACACTGTAACTCACTGCGTATTTTCACCTTACTAGAGTTAATTATCTCCGTTTTCTGTCAGTTTAACTCAAACTCACAGAGCAAAATAATTGGCCTTTACCAGAGCAGGCATCCAAAAATATCTTTGAAAGACATACTGTCCAGCATTCAGACTTTTTGTTCTATTCGACTGCCTATATTTGTGATTTTTTTCTCTTAAAAAGTCAGAAAACAATCACACTTTGACAGAACGGATTCAAAAAAGGATGGCAAAACCTTCTGGGTTTGGGAGTTGGAATTTCTATTCTCAAATGCACAACATGTTAGTTTTTACCTCATTGACTTGATATTTGAGCTGATGTAAACAGCTCTTTTTGGCCTTAAGAAAGTGTTCTTTGCATAAACCTAGCCTAAAGCAGACACCACTAGAGCAATTTTTAGAAATACTTCTAAAACAACTGAATATCCTGGGTGAGTGAAGCTCAACTGGCGCATGAATCAAGCTGAGTAGGTAAAATTCACATTAGCACACATTTATAATGCGTGTATATGTAATGCACGTAGTGCATAGTCCCTATTAACATAGCCTGTAACAGTTTCCAGCTTCACAATTCCCTTCTCCTCTCAACTCCCCGGTGAGGAAGCAGAGAGAAGCAAAGGGACTTGTTCAAGCACACAGAAGAATTGGGGAGAAGAACAAGGGATGGATCCCCCCTAGACAAACCGGACACAGAGCAATGTGTGCAGAGCCAGAATACCTGCTGAACGGCCAGTGCCCAGTGAAAAGGCAGGAGGAGAACCACAGGAACCATCACACAACAACCAAGATCTTGGGCAAACCCAAGATTTCTCTCCATGGCTCTGCTCTCTGATGCTGGCTGCCTGCTAAGAAGCTCCAGTGATTTAAGCAAGGCTCAGGCTTGCTCCTAAAGCTCTTAATGGAAGACCAAGGAACCAGATAAACCAACTCTATCCACTGCTGAATTCAGCTATGAAGAGTGGTGTATTTTCCTGCTTCTAAGACAAAACTCCTGGATATTGAGAAAAATTAATAAGAACTGTCTCACATTTTGGCTGTTACCATCTTCCTGTTATCTGGATGATTAATTAAGTAAATTATCAGAAATAAACCCAGATAGCTAATCATCTTTTATAATGGTAGATTACTTTGAGGTTCTGATTGCTGCAAGAGTTAAAAAAAAAATCTCAAAATGAAGGTGCACACTCAAAGCCAAACAGGAGTGGCACCTGATACGACTCCCCCACACAACTCCAGGAGTCAGTTGTAATGCAAGTCCCAGAAACCAGTTCAATACCATGTCCCCTGTGAGCTGTGCAGGAACTGCAATCTTCCTACATGAACACACAGCGAGCCCTGAAGCCACATCTGAGGAGCTGGGCCATTTGTCTTTTGCCTCACAAAAGTAATCAACTATTGCTGTGTCATCAGAAAATTTCCCCTTCAGCAACCTGGTGCTGGACCCAAAGGGTTCTCTAAGTGGTGATAGAAGGAAAAATAGAGCACATGACTTCTTTTTTTTTTTTTTTCTTAATTATTTAAACCAATAATACTTGCAATAAATAGTGAGCTAGTCACCAGGAATTCTGATAGCAGACTTAGAGCCCCCATTTTTCATCCCACCTGATTAAGGTGACCCTGCCATAAGAAGACTGTACACAGGTTGGGATTTGAGTTTGCAGAATCAGCATAACTGACCTCAGAGGGGGAAGAGATCTCCGATAAGAGTGAAATTCAGCCTTCCTCATGTGGGGAGCTGCCAGTTTCTGCACTGCTACTTTCTGAACCCAGCCTCCTCCTTAGAGCACCTGTAAATCTACAGGTGAGTAATAAAAGTGAGGAGCTTCCACAGAACATCTCCCTTTAGCTGTGGTGCCTGCTCAGTGCTATTCAGGATGGCTTGAACCACCTTTAGTCACGCTCACCAGCCTGTATCTCTCAATTACCCTGCTCTTGGCATCTTGTTTTACAGGTTATCAGCTCCTGGAAGATCAGACACTGTTCTGCCTCAGGGTAACACACACACACAATGGGATCAGAAGGCCACAGCACTGCTGGCACAGAACATAATAAAGAACACGCAGGTAATAAATCCCCCACGTGCCATGTGCCCACCCACAGCCTACAGCTCCTTAGCTGTGGGATCACAGAAGCCCATGTGTCCTCTTCCAGTCTGCTCCTGGTGCTTGGAGCAGCCCTGCAAATGTACTTGGAAGCACGGCATCCTTTCCAGCACTTCCCAAGCAGGCACACAGATTAGCAACACTCCAGAGCACCCCTGTGGTTTACATTGTGGTTCCTAGTTAATTCAAAACTGTCTTTTGTGAAGACCTGCAATATAGAGCGAAGTATCGGGATAACCTTTCCAACTGGGAGTCTTTTATCCTCTGTGCCACTTTCTAGGAGATTCCATCTCTTTTTATTGCAGCTGCCTGAAAACGGCCTGGATACGAATCATGTTAATAAAACACTAATCTTCTCTAATTAAAGTATTTTCCAAGTGCAAATAAGGTAATAAGAAACACCCTAAAGATAATTTTTTTTAAAGAAAGCACTGAAGCCAACATAAACCTCAGTGTGATGATCATAATTGCTTGGCAGAGCATAAGGGGAAAAAAAAGACCTGTGGCATCTGCAGTTCCCTACAGGCTCCCAGCCTTGGTACCCTATGCTCAGACACAACACAAGGGCCAGGACTAATGGGTTGGGCTGACGTTTCCAGCTCAGCTGTGCTTTGGAGAGTACAACTGGCACACAAACAGCACGGCTTGGTTTATCAGGAAACAGCACGTCATCCTAAGGGTGTGTGCTCAGATCAATTCCACTTCTGCAGCTTTGGGGCTGTCCCTGGCAAAGGAACCCATGCAGACATGGGGTGGGGAGTGGGAGCTAAGACATGAGGCAGGAGAGTCCTCTGAGTACAAGCTGGCAGAGGCAGAACTTGGGAAAGCTGAGGGATGTGATGTCTCCTCCTACCCACCACAGCAATGGATTGCAGCCAGCCAGCCAGAGAGGAAGGGGAGGGGAAAGCTAGCACATCACAGGCAGATATTCTGTGCTCCCTTGTGACCAGTCTTCTCTGAAATTGTCTGTTTTACCAAGAGACCCACTTGGTCACAGAAGGTCTGGAATGATTGCTCTGAGATGTTGCACACAACGGGAGTCTCCCCAAAGCCACCTCCCTCAGTCTCTGTGCACTAAGGGCAGCTCCTCCCTCTCTGTCCCCTCCTCAGCTCCAGCTGACAAAGGCCTATAGATCTGCTCCGAGAGCAGGGGGAAATTTTGTTAGCTTGAAAATCCAATTTCATTCCCAACACAGATATTTGTATCTTTGTAATCCACACGTTTGTGCTCTCCTGTGCCGGTCACTCACTCTCCACAGCCTCCCTGGTGCCAGTGTTGGTAGCCCCAAGCCAGAAAGAACCACCGGGCTTAGAGAAACACATTATAAATGGATTATAAATTTTGCATTTTCAAAAAAAGAGCTTTTTTTCCGGTGAGAATTAACCGAACCCCACGGGTTTAATCTGAAAGAGAAGGTTTTGAATCTTGCGATGATACACTTTATCAAGATTAGCTTCCCTTGGCATTGCTAGAGACACTGTGAAAGGCCATTCTCACACCATAAATTGAAAGCCGAGTGTGAGGAACGCTCGCACTTACCGATAAAACTCAGGAGGGGACGAAGCCGCCGAAGCAAAACTAAACTTTTTCTTTCCCAAATTCAGCTGAGGTGGTGTGTCCCCTCTGGCCCAGGAGGCAGACTCACACCCTGTCCCGGCCGACCCACCTGCCTGCCCCGGACCCTCACCCTCACAAAAAGGCTCCAGACACGGGTCCAAAGCACCCCAAGTCCCGTGTGCCACACACTCAGCTATGCCCTGCTCCCCCTCGGCTCTTTGCCCATGCAACTGGCTTGGCAAAACCCCAACTCCACCTCTAACAAACCACCCCTGCTTTTCATTTTCCTTTTTTCTTGCTGAAGCCCTCATTGCATTATCAGCTGGAAAACCGCCCTCATTTCCAAAGCACAACATTAACCTTCCTCTTTATCTAGACCTTTACACAGCCGGTACCCAAGGGGACGGACTCGCGTCCCAGCCCAGCCAAGCCCGCAAGTCCCCTCAGGGGAACAAAAGCGACACGGTGCTGTGCCAGCCCAACAGCACTGCTCCAGAACAGGGCCAGCAGAAATCAAACACAACATTACCGAGAAACAGAAACACGAAAAGGCGATGGCTGTTCTTGTGCCTCTGAATTCCAGCTGCAGGCACACACAGGGACCGGCTCTCCACTGTATTCCAGCGGCTCTTCATCTCTCCTCCAGCCACGCATCCTAGATGATCACGGAGAAAAACTCAAAACGTTCTTGGTGACTATCTCTGATTCAAAGAACAAAGGGGAACCCGGTCTCCACTTAGCCAGGCCCCACTTTAGCTTAGGTCACTGGCTAGGGAACCTCTCCTCCCTCACGAAGGTCGTGAGGAAGGGCCCAGCCCCACCGGGCAAACTTTTCCCCCTCAAACTCTTGTGAGGTGGAAAAAAAGTAAAACCTCCACCTTCTCTCAGCGCCAGGCTGAAGGTCCAGCTCTTGTGTGAGGCAGAAGGTTTAACCTCCCCCTTTCTGCCGGGACAAAGGCAGGAGACAAAACAATCACACTTCTCCACAAGAAGTGACTTCTTTCCGCAGAGAACCATCGAGGGCGATCAGCCGCCCCGTCCAGTTGCCAAGCAACAAATCGCTTCTTTCGAGCGACCCTCGACGGCAACTCCTCCCTTTGCAAAGACAGCCTTCACCAAAACCATCTTTCCAACGGCTCCAAAACTCTCTCTCCGGGGTTACCAAGGGGAAAGCCCCGAACATCTCCCCTCAGCACGGAGAGCTTCCCTTCTCCCCCCGGTGCTGCGGGAATTCGCCACGTTTCCCACGTTCTGCACATTGGGGTGCCGGGAGCACGCCGTCCCCGGGCTCCGCTCACCGCACACCGAGGGCACCAGGCGCCCCATTTCCCTCTTAAGCAACAAAAACCACCCCAAACCACAAAGCAGAGCCGCCTGTACCCGCGGACCTAAGGAACTCCTGTCACCAGGAGGGCTGGGAGGGCGAGTGTGGCACTTGGGACAAACCGCACAGCTCTAATGGCAAAGGACTCGCCTTGCTCTCACATCCTACATTCGGCAGCTGCCTTCAGGTGAACGATATCATCTCCCCGACAGCTGTTACAAAAATTGATTACACTCAGAAGCAACTGAAGCCTCAGCAAAATGGTATTTCGGCAATAAAAATAGTCATGTAGATCATACCAAGTCAGTCGCGAGGTGGGGCAGGAATACCCAGCCGAGCTCTGAGCTTCCAATGAGCACATGCTTCAAACTAGGCATCGTCGTGCTGCCAGGGGGAAGCGGCCATTGAAACTAAAAAAACCTAGAAAACTTTAAAACTCTGGGAGAGGAAACCAGTGGCAGTCAGAGACTGGGAGCATTTCATCTCAGGGTATCTCCAGTTCAGTGACTGCAATGTTTACAGCTTGCTCAAAATCAAAGCATTTTGGCTGGAACAAAATATTTATTAAAAAGAAATTCAGCCAAAAAAAAAATCCTCGAGAAATTAGTTCAGTGTTGATCTGACCTGATCTGCCTGGTTTTGTGCCAATCCCACTAAATCAGTTGCTCTTCCTGCCTCCAGTGGGGCTGTACCAATCCCAGTTGACACAGCTCCAGGACAGCCAGAATGGGGTGGCTTTTGCTGCTCTGCATGCTGGCACACTTCAGACTGCCACGGATAAGGAGCAGATGGAGCAGAGACTGCGCTGGATAGAACTCAGGAGAAGTTTGTGGCTGTGCAAGACACAGCAGTCTCTGGAGACTCTCAATCATATATAAGAAACTGAAGTCTAAAGGGTCCAGCTGAATTCTAAAAATACTCCACCTTTACTGACAAACAAATACATGCTGTGCTTATATTTAGCTCCTGTCCACATTCGGAGTGACTGCTGTTGAATTGTGAGTGACAACATACTGGTTTTGACCACACACTGGGATAGACATTTCACAAACCCAGTCTGATAGATTTTACGGACAGCTAGAGAGGAATCTCATACACGTACACAGGTTAATTATACAGGATTAAAAACAGCCCAGATCATGCAGTAAGCCAGACGCTTTGTTAATTATCTCTCATGTACTACTTAGAAAACAAATAAATT
Organism: Sclerurus mexicanus; assembly: GCA_013396755.1. NCBI lineage: Eukaryota > Metazoa > Chordata > Aves > Passeriformes > Furnariidae > Sclerurus > Sclerurus mexicanus. The sequence goes on along the minus strand of VWZF01006058.1, from coordinate 51,787 downwards.
ACTCAGTGAGTGAGATCTATTACCTGCTGAATCACATGTATTATCTACTCAATCAGATACATCATCCCCTCTAACAGAAGCAGAACTTCTTAAACTAGAGGCAATCTATTGCCTTAAATGTCATATAATATGATTTCCATGCACTGGGAAAACACAGATGCAGTAAGGCGCACATGGGGTGTAAAGATCAGGTGCTGTTGGGCAGAGCTGCCCTGGTGAGCCCTGTGTGGCTCAGGGACAGTGCCTGTGTGTCCCCTGGGCACTGCAGCCGTGTGCAGAGACACGGGGCTGTGCCAAAAACAGGCCACCAGCACAGCCCTGGCAGGAAAAGGAGCTGCAAACAACCACCAAGTGTCCATCAGATCAGCCTGGGCTGTCACAGTGCTTTGCTGCTGGGGAGGAGGACACAGCCTGTTATTCAGCATCAGCACCGAGCCACCCCTCCCCAAAAAATGTCAATAATTTGGGTGGGTTTCCTTGCTCGGAAAAATAAAGGACTCCCGAGCTCTCATAAGCACAACTGCCACGAAGGATAATGAAGCCCAGAAGTGGTTACAAAACTGAGGCCCTCGTAACGATTTCCTTTCAGTCATAACTGATTATATCCACACAAGAGAGTCCCAAGACGTCGCTAATGAGAGGAGGATCTGTCAGTATGTGAGATGCTATGAGACTTTGTGAATTAAGCCCCATTATTGCCCTAAATTATAGATAAATTTCTCCCTTTCCTTGGTGATATGCAGCATATTTTTTCTTCAGGGCAGTTAGATGATGTCAGCATGAATTACTGCTTTCCACACAGTGCGGATGAGAGAACCGGAGGCATTAAAGAGACTTACCAAACCCAAATCTGAAGAGACAGGAGGAACTGCTTCCTTCGACTTGAAAATAACAAATTCTGCTGTGCTATGCTGGGTAAGGCAAAAGAAAAAACTTAACTTGGGACACTAATGCAGCTTCAAAAGCCTCGCATACTTAAAGATCTAAATCCAAGTTTGGATTCTTGTTTAAATTACCGAGAAAATATATAAAAATCCAATAGAAATGCCTGTGTTTAGATGCTTGTGCCTCTCCACTAAATACATTGATGTGTAATACTGAGGTACCAGGCTATTGTGTAGCAAACCAGGGAGCTCTGTTTCCAGCTTGGAAAAACAATGACTGTACAACGTAATTTAAAGTGTTTTTTCTAAACGGTCTCCTATTCTTGTAGATTTTTTCTAGTAGACCAAAGTTGAAGGAAGGGCAGAGGAAATGTTAGTGGTTACATGTTTGAGAAGGGTCCACAAGTTTGCAGGCAGGAGCAGGATGCTTGACTGGATCAAGTCATATAATCAGGAGCAAGCCCACAACAGGTTGTCAGACATATGGCTCTACGAAGTTCTTTGCTACTTGATATACAAATACTTAATTTGCAAATCCAGGACCCGGTAATTGCTTCATTATCCTGCATAATGTCCCTTTATTACCCTTGCATTATGGCCCTGCATGCACCAGCAGCCAAGCTCTTGGTTGCCATCTGCTGTTCCTACTTTTACACGTCTCCACTTTGGTCAGGTCATGACGAGGAGTCTCAAGGGATGGTGAAGAACAGGCACAGCTGCTGCTTTCACACACAACCGGAGCTCCAGCTTCTCATGGAGGTCCTGCCCAGACCTCCACTGGCAGCCCTGGCACCGCTGCCCCTGGAGCCAACACAGCGTTCCACCTCCCAGCTCTCTGCTCTGCCATCGATCCCCCAGGCTAAAAGTCTCCCAGGGCCTGCTGCTTCCCAAGCTGAGCAGGTATAAAAGCCCCAGATTAAAACAATTCAGTTTGGATCCTCTCTCTAAGCAAAAGTTAAGGCTGTGCCTGCATCTCCACCTGCGTTTTCACTTCCATCCCCCTCTGCACTGGAGCAGGAACAGATCTGACTTGCACCCAAACCCCTCCAAGTGGAAGTGCCTCACACTGAACATTTTATGCACAGTGCACTCCCATATTTACAGAGCCACCTGCCCTGCACATCTGTCCTGGCTGCATTTCTACCCATGTAACATGTTTCATTTTTGAAGAGTTTAGAGGGATCAAATACATCCGTGTTATACATTAAATATTTTCCAAGCACAAGTCAGCTTTGTCAGGGCCTCTGACATGAAAACCCCAGTAAGCACCCAGCTCTGTTCCACCAAACAAAGAGCTCATACACTGAATTTCCATGCTCCTGCTGACAGCTGATCTGGGGATGCCCACTGGGTTCTTTTCAGAACCAACCCATCATCTCACAGTTCCAGCATCTGCCAGGAAGCAGAAACAACAGGCATTTCTGCTCTCATGTCAGTCTCTGCAGGCTTTGTATTTGTTGTCACCACCCTGTGCAACCACCAGAAGGTTACAGGAACCCAAAGAGCTCCACACAGGGGGGTCTGTAGGGCTGGGCTTTCTGCTGGGCTGAAATATCCACACAGGGGTCCAGCTCTCACTGACAGCTGCCACAGCAAAGTCAACCTCCCCCAAAACTTTGTTGAACTTGAAACTGGATTTTATTTTCCGCTGTGTCCCTTCAAAGCAGTTAAATTAAAAAGGAGTCTCACTAACAACCTCCTGTGCTACGCTGACAGTCTGGGTACTTTGAGGTAGGGATGATGTGGATTATTGCTCAAGGTGTATTCATCTCTGCAACCACATCTGGATCTTAGTCTTTAAGAAGGCAAACCAGAAGGGATTGTGAAGTTAAGAGGGAGTTAATGATTCCTAGTCCTGCCAGGCAGCACTGCCAGGTTAACTCCAGGGCAGGCAAACCCAGGATCCATTTCAGTCCTTGTTAAACAACAAGCAAAAGCTTCTTTGGTAGTAGAAGTGTAAATGTGAGAGCCAAAGTACTACAGGGCTTCCTTGTGTTTTCAGGGCTCTTTTTCATTCCCTGCCATCCAAGCCTTTTACAAATTAGTTAATTCTTTGCAAATCCTTATCTTTGCTTTACACTTGGGGAAAAGGGAGCACTGAACAAGGATGGTGCTTAGCTGAACACAGCTCTGGAGACTCCTGGTAGAGCTGAGAACAAAGCCCATGTCTTTTGGCTCTCAGTCTTGTATCCTAAAGCTCTCTTTTTCTGCACTTTTCAAATTTGTTCATTTTGAAATGTAGCCGTTCCAGATAAAAAGGTAAAGCTCAAACAGTACAAATGTCTTTCACTGTTCTCCTACTGCTCCATTTGGAGGGATGTGCAGATACAGGGATCATGATTCCCTCCATCATGGGTGTGAGAGAGGAGCCTCTGGACTCTGCCACGGACAGTTATGGGTTTGGTTTTTTCCTGGCACACAAGTGACTCAGAAGATTAATCCACGAATGCCAAGTCTCATCCTAAAAGCCCCAGTGTACAAAACAGCCATTACTGTCCTGGCATAGGCCCAGCAGAGAGAGCAAGGAAGGAGTGTGCAGGTCTGCCTCAGGGAGGAGTGATGGTTAGAAACTGAGTAAAACCCTTCACAATTTTACAATGACCTGTGTCCTGCACCACAGCACTGCTGGGTTTTCCAGGTGACCACCTATGTACTTACCTATTGCTCTCAGCATCCTGCAGTATACAGAGGCACCTTGAGAAGCAAAATCATTTTACTGCAGAAAAAAAGAGAAAAGTGATCCTTCTAATACAATTCGGTCCAGTAGAAAATTTGCCAACCTCATAGAAAAACCTCACAGATAAACCTCCCATGACTCTACAGTCTCAGCAGGATCTGCAGGCTTGGCCCTGCAACATGAAGTTCCACAACAGCTTGAAAATACCATGTGTGATTTATTCATAGCATCTACTTTTAGCAGGCTGTAGAGCTTTCCTCAACAGCTCACCATTTACTGCAGGAGACACAGTAGTAAACGGCATTAAAATCTCAATCTGCTGTTGACTGTGCATTTGCCTTAGCACAGGCTGCTTACTCTTACTCTTGGGCTAATTCTGTTTTATTTCACAGCAATGTTATATGTGTTATAATTTTTGGCACCCATAGTAAATAGTTGTTTGCTGTCGGATTTTGCTATAGGACTTTCCACACATTTCAGTAGAAGGGTGTAAATACTGAAAGAGCCAGGATAAAATCCTGGTAACTGGCTCTTGGGTTCATTCTGATAATAACTAAAGTGATGAGGATTAAACGGGGCGATCCCACTGAGTCTTGAAAATGTTGTGAATACCAAAAGCTTACAAATGGACCTTTACCAAGAGATATAACACACCAGAACTGGAAGCTGGACAACAATTACAGTGATTTGGCAGGCAAAGAGGCACCATTTCTCAGTCAGAATAACATAGCAAGGTAGATGAACTTAAGAAATAGAGCTTCCAATTCCTGGAATTCAGACTTTTTACTTCAAAAAGTAAGAGCATGCAAAATTCTTATGCTCCAGATAGGAACACAGTGGTTTAGGAGGGGATGTGCACATATTTAACCTCTTTTTTATTCCCTTCATACAAAATGCAGGCGTGGCAAGAATGGCTGCAGCTTCACTTCTGGTGTTGTCAAAGAATGTAAGACTCTGCCAGCCAAACATGGGGCAGGCAACAGGTTGTCCTGCAACAAATCTCAAAGTCTGTCAAAGGAAGCAAAAAAAAGAATGGTGAAAACAAAAGCATCAGCTCGAAAATAGCAACCTCCAGCTGCTGCTTCTGCACTGCTTTGGAGAACCCTCTGGACTTGTTACGCTTGTGCACTTTGGGGGTTAAAGATGATAACAGTAATAATAATAATCAGTGAGTGTTAGAGGCTTCAATATTACTGCCCTAAATACTCTACAAACACAACACAGCTGCCAGGTCACACAGCACATGGTGACGACTTCCAAAACTGACCAAAAAAAAGAGAAAGCATTGTTTTTCCAAGAGTGGCTTTGTCTGCCATCAGAGCGGAAAGGTGGTTTTTCACTTCTCCACAATAATTCCTATTTTGACCATGAAAACTGGAATCACATGCATTGCTACAGTCACTAGTGTTCCTAGCGTTGCCCCAGTGCTATCAGTGGCAACTCTGGAACGTTTGGTGGGTTTGGAGGAGATTAGGATGGGATAACACAGTTTCCATCATTGTTGGAAACTCTAAAGGAGTATCATTTACCCGACAATTTGGCAGCATCCACAGCTCTGCTTTGCCCTGCCATTTGCAGAAGCTTTTGATGGTGTTATGGCATCAAGGCAGCTGCTGTTGTGCCTGAAGGCAGCTTATTAGGAATACCTGTACAAATTGCTCAGGATCCATCTGGCAAGGCAAAGGGAACTGTAGAGGTGCTATAGGGAACACACTCTGAGACTTAATTACCCACATAGATACAGTTCATCTCTACAGAGTAAGCCTCTGGATGAAAGTCCAGTCCTCCAGTATAAAGCATCCACTAATCCAAAAAAAGCTTACTAAATTCCAAAGCTTTAGATTACAACAGGCTAAATACTACATATATCCTTGCCCTTGCCACTGATTCCCACGAACGGTTGGGAGGACCCAGCCAGGCTCAGCCAGCTGACAGCTCCTGGAACTGCAGTGCCACACAGGTGGGGTTTGCCTGGCACATTTCCAATCTGCAGCACTGTTAAAGGAAGCTGCAGCAGTACAACTAACCCAAAAAGCACCAGAATGACCGAGGTATCACCTCTAACAGGATTGTGAGAGCAGTTGTAAGGAATGTTGGCTCCAGCACAGCTGTTCTAATGAGCTCACCTAGATAGTGGTGAGGAGGGAAAACTAGGATTTTACCTGCAGGGCCTGCTGGATTTTGCAGAAGTTACTTACAAAAAGTTCCATTCCTCAGCCAACCAGGGCAAAGTAAGCCTTGCTGCTGCTGACATGAGCCAGGACTTTGGCACATATCATTAAGTTCACTCAGACATAAGGTGCCAGGAAAAAACCTGCCATTAGTTGACATTTTCTGTAGTAATTTTCAACCAGAATGTGACAGCTCTTCTGCCTGTGCAGCAGCAAGGCAGTCCTGGGTGTTCTGTAAGGTCACTATTTAACGAGTTAATTTGAAGCCTCTTACAAAGGCAGTCTAGTCGTGAGCTCAGCCCTGAACTTGATTTCAGTGTCACAGTTACTGGAAACTAATTGTGCCTTTCCACCTGGAAGCATCTATTTCCACAGCAAACTGCCTGTACCTGTACTTGCCTTGCTAAGGAAGCTGCTGCACCCCACCTTGCTTCCACTTTAAAAGCTCCAGCATTTCTCACCGGTTCTTTCTTAACGCAAGCAGCAGCTTGAAATCAGCATCATAAATCCACAGAAAGGGACTGCTGGTTTTCCTGGGCACTTGAGCATCTTGCATCCCTCATGCATCTAAGAGCTGTGATACCCCAAGGCACGCAGAGCATTCCAGCACCAGGAGCAGCCCCCCAGCCAGGTCGGTGGATGGCTCTCTGCCATGCTGCTCCCATGCCTGCACAGTGCATTAACATGCAAACCCAGAACATCACGTATGCTAATGTCTACTAAAAAGACTTTTCTTTCCAGGACCTCAGCTTAATGAGCAAATGGAATCCTGCAGCATCACTGTGGGGGAAAACGATGGCAAAGCACAAGCGGTGAAGGAAGAGCTTGAGTGCTCTGTAAGGATGAATGAACACGAGTGCATGGCAAAGGGAGGAATACGGCCAGAACATCAGCTGTGGTGATCCTCCTGTTCACCTCAGCTTCAGCAGCAAAACCAGTGCACTCAGGGCAGGAGCTGTGACCCTCTGGCTCTCCGATGACCCACAGCTTCAGTGAAGCGATCCCGGCCTGTTTTGTTACCCTTGAGCTGCTGTTCAGCTCTCCAGCACCAGCATTGGAGGTGCTACAAGCACAGTGACTTCAGGGGCCGTATATCTGCTACCACTGTGGCCTCTGCGAGGGCACAGGGGCTGGCTTGGCAGATGGAGGATTCGCCTTTGGGGAGGGACAGGTCAGACACCAGAAGGCAAGAATGGAGAAACAGCTGCGTCTTTCCCCCCCAGCAGGGTGGTGCTTTGCTCAAACACACCCTCAGCCACTGAAGGCTCGGCCCTTGAGAGCAATTCCCCTGCACACTGTGAAACACGACCTTGCCCTGCAGGCTCCAGAGGTCTCTGACCCTACAAGCCTCTGACAAGGTGCAAGCCTTGCAAGTGAGAAGCAAAAAGTGGAAGGCTGGGCATAAACATTGCTTGGGACACACTTCCTAGGGCTTGTGACTGTTGCAAGAGGGGAATTTTCTGAGGGCTCCTTTTCTACATGCTGGTAATTAAACGCTGGAGAAGAGCAGGGTAGTAGTGTTGTATTTCCACGCAGTTAGTCTGTTTACAGGTACCTGCTGGGACTGCATCCGAGGAGATATCCCCACAGTGACCTCTCCTGTTTGTCTCACTGAATCCATCCTCCTCCCCCTCAGATCCCACATTATTTGGAATCAGAGAACAATTTGTGTTGGAAGGGACATTAAAGGTCATCTAGGCCAACCCTCCCCTGAAATGAGCAGGGACATCTTCAACTCAGAGCCCGGTCCAAGCTGACTCTGAATGTTTCCTGGGATGGGGCATCCAGTTCCAGTGTTTCAACACTATCATTGTAAAAAAATTCTTCCCTCTGTCTAGTCTGAATCTACCTCTTCTGGTTTCAAAACAATGCTCCTTCTCCTGTTGGTACCAGTCCTATTAAAACATCAGTCACCACCTTTCATATAAGCTTCTTTAAGCACTCAAAGGCCACATTAAGGTCTCCCCAGAGCCTTCTTTTCTCCAGGCTGAACAACCCCAATTTAAACCAATTCCAGCTGAGGGATAGTGAATAGGAGGGAAAGGGGAGGGATGAAAGCAGAAAAAAGATGGAAAAGATGAGGCAGCAGGTAGCACAGGTGAACTCTGATACCAGGCTCGACTTAGTAATTAAGCTCAGCAGCAAAAGCAGAGCATTTATGTTGGTATGGCTAACAATCAGCAACAGTGTGCAGTAAGAGGATTCTAAGTATGCAGAAATCTTCAACCATCAATTGCCACATAGTCCACGGAATGTTTTATCATCTGAGATGTTTGCATAGCATTAGATACAATAAATCCACTTCTAAACAAATTGATCACATGTATGTAAATATATATATAGAAGTTTAGAAGTTATAAGGGATCAAAGTTTGGGGGGTTAAGTTAAAGACACTATAAAACCTGAGAGGTTATGGCAGAGGGTGTTTCATTAAAGGTATATTAAAGGAAGTTGGTTGAGATCGCAGGTGAAGAAAGGTGAGAATATTCAAACCATCCTTCTCATGATAGAAGGCTGTGAGTTTTTCAAAGAACTACTGGGAATCCCCAGCGGAGGGGAGGTTATGGTACAGCTGACATACCTTGAGTTTTCAGGGTAAGGGAAGGCACCAGCGTGAGCCACTTCATCAAGGCTGGTGTGACAGCTTGTGTTAGCCAAACAGAGGCCCATGCAGTGAGTGCTTTTCCAGTTGTCTCACTGAATCCATCCTCCTAAGCCAAACAAACGAACCAGTCATAATAAATAGCCCCTTTAGAGAAGTTCACAGATTGTATACAGTACAATTACCAAAAACTGTAGTAGACTCTCTTTGGGTACTGGGCCACCTCCTTTAAAGACAACAAAGCTATAACATACTGGCCTATTTAGTGATAAAAGGAGGTGGCTCAAATATTTAGGGTGAAGGCAAAGAGTTGTTCAGCACAGCTTGCCTAAAACCAGCAGCAGGTGACCTTCTCCAAATAACCCCAGTGAGGCATCAGCTGTGCTGGATGCAGAAGTCTGTGTTATGCTGATAAATCAGGAATGCCTCCATCCCAGCCAGTGGTGTGAGCCCACTGGGAGAGGAGACAAGGGCACAGCTGCATCCTGGAGCAGGGAGGAACCTCAGTGTGGAGACAAAACGGCATGTGGAAGATTAGCACCTTTTTTTTGGGTTTGTTTTCTATCCAGGGACTTCAGCCTGGATAGAAAATATCCAGAGACTATATAAGACAGATAGATTTAAGATATGATAGATGTAAGATAGACTACAGTGCTTGCAGGGGGCACATAAGATCTTGCCACATGCAAGTCCCAAAACAAATGACACCCCACACTCTGCTGAACCCTTCAGCTTTAAAAGACGAATTCTGTGGAGTTTCTCTAAGGCTCCTCTAGAGTGTCTTTACTGCTATTGCTACTTCACAACAGGTTGCTTCAGCTTTCTTTAAAATATCCTGTCAGATACTAATGACACCTTCTCTGTTCCTGCCCTGCTGCTCCCAGAAAGCTTTTTGGAGCCCAGAGACCAGATGTGTGGGCCTTGGAGTGGAAAAGGGCTGGCAGTACGAGATAAACTCTCTCTCTTGACACAGAAAATGACCCTCTGCTGGGGCTTTAATTTATTGACATGTCTTCCACTAGCAGGTTTTACGGCCCAAAGTTTATACCCGGCTTTTCCCAGGCGGCTATTCCCACCCATTGCACTTATTAACCGGGAAGCCTTCTAAATGTTATCCAGCAGCAGGAATTACGCAGCTGTGCTTTGCACATCGCGTTCCTTAGTTTGCTCTTTCATTTCCTCTTTTTCCACATTATCACATTACGTGCCCTCTTCTTATGTGCTTTTCCTCTTCGCAAAGCTCTTTAAACAGCTGCAAAGGGGGAGGGACCACTATGCTCACGAAAACTCCACTTTGCAGAACGCTTCTGTCAGGTCCTACTGTCTCTCTTTCCAGGCATTTAATACCTCCAAGATTCAGGTTTGCTTTTCCATCTCCTCCTTGTGCATCCCTGACGACAGAGCCTATTGCCAGCTGTCTTAAGCGAGGAACAGTCACCAATCCACCTCTTCTCGTTACTGCCATGAGGAAAATGCACACCCTCGTCCTCTTTGTAGTGGGCTCCTTTTGTTTCACCGGTAAGTGACCTTTTCTTTCGGGTACAGCTTCAGGACAGCAATAGCTCCGGGGGCCAGGAGGATGGGCTGTGATAGAACCTCGCAGAAAATTCATAACTATCACCTCGGGAGGTTGCAGACTTAAGAGCATGCATAAAATGGATTATTCTAGTGTTGTTTGGGGCTCGTTTGGTATCAGCAAACGCACTACGATGGATACGGACAGGCAGCTAAGTTGGATATAAAATGACAGAACTGTAGGAGATGACAATGACAGTCACTAAAAAATATCCCTTTAGATGCTCCCGGGATCATCTGTGATAGAAAAAGCCGATATTGTGCTGAGGGTGAAAAAAATGAACTGTGTCATGAACCATAAATAAGACAGATCTCGTTCCTCTACAATTATTTGCTCAAGTCCCTATGTTTTGCGAAGTTCATACTCTAATTTTCTTATTAGCATGCAAATAGTATAAATTAAGTTGTAATACGTAAATATCTGCTGTAAAAAGCAAACATACGTCCTCTTTAGCCTGTCAGGGTTTCTTCCGTGTGTTTTAGCCAACGCGAGAGCCTGACAGCAGCATGAAATAGTGCTTTGACTGGGGGAGCGTTTCCCATGGAGAGGCTCCACCGAAGTGTTCTCAGAGGAACTGGCAGAAAGCAAACCAAGACAGAGATCACACGTTTCCCATTATCACCCACTCATCCCACAGTTGTTCTTTCCCTTCAGACACTGAAAGGTAACCGATAAAACATTTGCTTCCTAACAATCGAAGAGTGAGGGCCCACTTTAGATTCTTAGTTTATACACTCTTAAACCCTTTATTATTTCCTTTTTGCTTGCATTAACTGCAATGTGAAAATTGAAAGTCTTTAAAATACAGTAAATTCGCTGCTACTTGCACTGGAAGAACAAGCATTCCAATTTAGCATGGGCATGACAGTCTTTCTGCTCCAGACCATGCTGGAAAGCCACAACATCAGGCAGTAGCCTCAGAGCAGATAATGGCACTGTCTCGTCGCTGTTTCTTCCTTGCTCTTTCCTAATTACAGAAGGGAATTTGGTATCTCACCATTGTCCACATAAGTTATTTGTGAGAGGGTAAAGAACTAAAATGACAACACGTGCTACAGTATTATTTCTAAACAAAGGCTATTTCAACATTTCTTACAATTTAGACAGTGCTAACAGTGGACCTGCCTGTATTTCTGTATTTGCTTCTTTTCTGTGAGAATCACTCCAACAAGTTGGTCCTTGCACTGAAAACTAACAACATAACACAGCACGACTAGTTATTTCATTTCATGCATTTAAACTGGACCCTGTGAAAGGGAAAGTTTGCAGAGGGCAGGGAATGAACTCCGTGGGTTTGTTTCTTCTGCTGTGGAATCGGAAGCGTCCCGATGCAATTTTTTTAATGGCCATACTCCCAACAGAGAAAACCAGCTCACTGAAGAATGGCACTCCAGGTTCTGTGGCCACTGCCCTCCTGGTCACAGCAGATGTGTGGGGTGTTCAGGGAGGCCGGAATCATCTCCCTGGCTCAGGATCCACCCCAGTGTGTTCCTCTGTTACTGCTTCCAGGGCACACAAATACTCCAGCCCCAAATTAGCACTGCTTCAGCACTGCTGCTGAAATCATGTGTCCAAAAGCATCAGTGTCCCTCTGCAACATCTATGGGGATCACTGCTTTGTTTTTTTGGTTTTGGGGAAAAAAGAGGGCAGTTTGGAGCGAAACTGCACTTTCATTTCTTCCAACTCTGAGAGGAAAAAGAGTTTAAATGCCTGGCTACTCCACAAAACACACGTAAAGATGAACCCTGGGAATTCCGTTTTCACTCGGCGCCATCCAGTAAAGATGCAGGTTGTTAATAGAAAATAGATTGTAAAAATTCCACAGGACCCCCTCATCTTTATTTAAGTGTTCCTGTACCCCGAGAGGGCTGAGGCAGAGCACGGCTGACATCTGGTGGTGTGTGACACAGCCATCCAGGGAGGCGGCGGGGAGCCCTTCGACCTCTATTTCTGATTATTGACTTCTAGAGGTTGGGACGGGATATGCTGTTTTACAAAGAATTATTCATTACGGGGCTCCCTTCGCTAAGAACAGATCGCAATTTCTTAAAGGGATTCGTTGTTGGACAAATAATTTTTTAGAATTGAGTCGTGCCTCGCCATTATCCTGCATCAAGTTTATTAGGAGAGCCAGTCCCTCGAAATCTGAGCTGTTCTCATCAGACATGCAGACCAGACAACCGTGTTTTGATCTGCAGGCCAGGCGACCAGCATTGCTAAAAGCAGGTTTCACAGAAAAAACCTAATTACAAATCCAGAATTAGCTTTCTGCAAGTATTCTGCAGTTTCTGCTGCTTACTCTCTGTTTAGCAAACACTCCCTAGGCTGGAATACTTATGGACGAAGGCAGAAATACAGTGAAAATATATTTAACAGTTCAAACAAGAACTCACTGTCTTTGTTAGCAGCATTCAATGATAATTTATTTATATTTGAATTGCGGCCATCAGCTTATGTCACTTCCCTATGCAACAGTGGGAATGGGTGTTAAAAAACCCCAGCAAACAAAACCAACACAGAACACCACCAAAGCACACAGCAAAATAACTTTAACCAAAATTCTCTCTTCAGCTACCACAAGACTTCTAACCTATCCTTATAAACACAGCACGATTCATTCCTAGAACGTGGCCCCCTTTTCTTCACAATATCAAATTGAGCTCTTCCTTGGTGGGTAGAATAGAGACCTTAGCAAGAATCAGCACAGCTCGAGCTTGGTAAGCTTTTGATTAGGCAGCTCACCTTGAGAATAAATGTAATATTAAAATATCCGAAGGTACTAGGGTTTTATAATGACTTGCAAGGAGGTACAAGGCAAGTGTGACTCAAGGAACAAACTGCCCCGACCAGCACAGATGCATTCATCCCAACCTGCTTCCCAAATGGCTTGGGAAGCACTCGAGAAGCCCATTCTGAAGAGCAGCGTTATGGTTAAGTGTATGTGACAAAATGTGGGCTACCAGTGCTCCAGCATATGCTGGTCTTAAAGGAATTAAATCAGGCCTGGGGTTTTATCTCAGCCTTTCCACAGAGCTTGAGTGAAAGCTGTTCTTAGATGTGAAATCTCAGTTCGGTAATGTTTCCTTTTACATCTCTCACACTCTTACTGGATCAGAAACAAGAAGTACTTGGGGTGTTTTTTTAACCTGAGTTGGATTCAGAAGAACCGAGTTCCAAGAGACTTGCTCACCCTAAAAACTTACAGCCCAGTTCACATGGAAACTAGGCAGCTTCTAGAAATGCACACAAACTTTGGCTGCTTGTTTGATCCTGCCCTTTGGATGTCTGCCTTGCTCTGGATCTCATGGATATGCTACGACATAGGAAAACCAGAACAAATTAGTGTACCACAAATTTGAAATGCTTGCATGGACAGTGGTTTTTACTGTGTGGAATTGCTCCGGGGAATAATGAAGAAAGTATGCTGTAGGGACTGTACCCTCATTTCTGCAATATCTACAGCTGAATTAGGTGGCCTTTCCTATGGAAGAACCATTCGATCCATTGGATTAGAACCTGCTTTCCTTAACACCTGTGTCCATCACCACCACAGTCCTCCACACACAGCACAAGCTCTCTGGGTCGGTTCTCTTGGCAGGATGTCACCAGGACCTCAGTCATCGATATCATCACCTGGTCAAGAGTGGTTTGAAAAGTTCACTTTAAAAAGCACGTGCAAGAATAAGAGAGAGGATTCAGCTCCCTCTGGGGTTGTGCCCAAAGCTGTTCTGCTCCATGAAGAATGTTCAGGCTTGTTTGCTAGTAAGCTGTGCATATTGTATTTTGAAATCAGTGGACTCCAGCTTTGGCAGTCTAAGATTTAGGGTGTTTCTGCTAGTCCACAAATCAGGCTTTGCTTCCACATAAAATAAGGCTTAAATACTGCCTTGAGTTTTCAAATTCTGAAACAGAAACATCAGTAGCTACCAATAAGTCCCCAGTCATTAAAAAAACCTTTATGGCTCCTTCAACTGAGCCCCTGGTTTTCCCTACATAAACCAGTCTTTAAGTTTGCACATGTATCTGCAACTCTGTCTCCAGCAGCGCTAAAGAGAGAAGTCACAGCTGGACCCCTGCCTTTGGATCACAGAATAACTCTTCCTCTGCTATTGAGAGGGTGGTTTCTATTCCTGAGTGTAATCTGCAAAGTATCTATAAATATGAGCTTCACATTTTACTGTGAAAACCCCCAGAGGCTTCCAATGGATCTGCTTTGATCTGTGCACTGTGAAAGACAGTCAGCTTCAGCAGAGCAGATATTGGTGCAAGCAGCACATCCTTCTGCTCACACAAGCCTACAGCCTTTAGAAAATCAAAAGCCCTCATTACTTCATGAAGCTGATCTGATGCACAGGGATTCTGTGATCCCTACATCATGTCACTTTGGTCTCCCCTCTGTAATCCTGTCACCTGATGCTTTACAGGAAGCACAGCAGCAGATGCTGAAGAGAAACTAATGAACCACCTACTGAGCCCTGACAGGTACAACAAGTTAATTCGACCAGCTGTCAACTCCTCCCAGTTGGTATCCATAGAACTGCAGGTTTCCCTGGCACAGCTCATCAGTGTGGTAAGTTCAAATTAGGCTATGCCTTTTAATTCATTACTCCCTGTGCGGCACTCTCATAGTCATATTGGTATTACAGTGTCCCTGTTCTTTTCTCATTTGTGTAATACTGTTTAATAGGCAGAGCCCATTCATGCTGTTTACTGGTTTTATACCTCAGAATGCAGCTACAACAGGGAGATCAATCCATGCCTAAGCAATGAAGGACGGTGGCCAGATCTTCATCCAATAAAATTCCATCGATCTAAAATCCAAAATCATTCCACTGGTGTCAGTACAGCTACTGCAAGTTACCCCAGGCCAGGATCCCCCCTGGACTGTGCCCACAGTGCTAAACCATCTTCTACTTCTTGCTTCAAAGAAGTGGCTCAGTGGCCTGAAAACAAGCTACAAAGCTGATCAAAATCTCTTATCAGGCAAAAGAACAGTGTAAAGAAAAAGACATGCTAGTTCTGGCTGGAATAGCTTAACACTGTTAAAACGGTCCTCATGGAACCATCTCATATTCAATAAGAATTCCTGCAGTGGGTCTGAAAGGCACTTTCCCCCACGAGGTTAGCATGTTCTTCCAAGGTACAAACACGTCCTTGCCAGGAGAGGATAGCATGAACTGCAGTGGGAACAGGAGCCAGCACACAAGTGGGAGCAATTTCCTGACCTGGGGCTTTTATCTCTGCTGCCCTGCCCCTGGATGACAAGGATACAGATGGCTGTGTCCCTGCCAGCATTTGGGTAAGGGCCAGTGACTGGACTGCTGCAAACCTGGAGACACCTAAAAAATTTACATTCTGAAATTCAAGAGGAAATGAGAGAGACACGGACGGAACAAAAGGGAAACTGTACAAACAGTTGAGGTTTCATACACATGTGCAGGCTGGGTAATATATATATATATATATATACTTATACACAGAGGATATAATGCTGTCTGCACTACCACCACCAGATTCTGGGCATAAAAAGTGACATGTCCCAGAGGCCCCAGTGATCACCAACCTAAACAGAGCAGATGAGTGGGCAGGGATCAAGCACAGCACAGGCCCCAGCCTCGCTCTTCAAGCAGAACACAAAATTAGGCATTTTATAGGCTCTAGCAATCTCAAGCATCTTCAGGATCAGAGAATTAACTTGTCTCCCTGCAGAAATCCTCCTGACAGATCTGCTGCAGAGAGATTTCTCTTCTGGCCTGCTCTCCAGAGGCAGCAGTTCCACAGAGCAGAGCCTGCCAGCTGAGAGCTGACATGGCAAACCTTACACCAGCCTCACACAAGCTCAGGGGGGCCTCCCCATGGCCAAATGTACCTTCTGTTCTGTAAATCAAAGGTGGAGAAGAGGGGTGAGGGAGGAGATCAGCTTGGCAGGGTGGTGGTGATTGTTCCCAAATGGCCACATTCCCTCCTGCCACAACTGTTCTTGTTAAAAGGCATTTGGAGCTCCACATATGTGGGGTTACTACTGACCACCAGTAAGTGTACAGGACTGGCCACCTTACCTGCAGAGAAATGCCTGTCTTGAAATACACCGGGCAAAATCATGCTGCACAGTTGGAGGCATGCTCAAAAACCCACTGGGTGAATGTTCTTACAGCAACAAAGTGAAATATTTCCGAGTTCGAGTTTTTACCCTCTGTTTCTCGCTGCAGAACGAACGGGAGCAGATCATGACCACAAATGTCTGGCTGAACCAGGTAACCCAACCCACAGAGACTGCTCTGGCAAACCACAAGTGCTCTCACTCCATGAAGTGATTGCTCTGTTAGTGCTGGGCTGGATACTCCCATCACCACTGTGCAACTCTTCTCCTAGGAGTGGATTGATTATCGTCTGGCGTGGAAGCCCTCGGACTACGAAGGAATAAATAAGCTGAGGATACCTGCGAAACACATCTGGTTGCCAGACATTGTCCTTTACAATAAGTAAGTAAAGCTTCTGTAGTTTATGCAGACAATGACCAAAATTTTAACCAAGAAACGAGCATCAGAAAGTAGGTTTGGTAAAATCCCAGAATGGAATTTTGTAACTTAGATAATAACAGCTGTATCTGACTGGGGTACTGGCCTCAAAGATCATTTCAAGAGCTGACAATTTTCTTTAAAGTCTCTAGCAAAGTCTTGAAATGGATGATATAAATTTGGGGATGGGGAATCAAGATTTATGCTTTCATGATACTTTGAAAACCAATGAATTCACAAACAGAAGGTGATTTATGAACATATACAGATGGGAAAACCCAGGAAGTTTATATATAACTGAGTTAAGTCCTTGGAATCCTACTACTGGAAATCAGATTTGATGGACACTTAAAACTAGTGTATTAGTCACAAAATAATTCAGCTGGTGGATTAGGATGTATTCTGCCTGCTCAAAGCTTGTTCTGGTAAATTGTGCCCCTGCCCTCTGCTTCTTTCTGCTACTTCCCAAGTGATGCCACTTACTGATTTGTAAGAATAGAAAGAAACAGCTATAAAAGGTTCCCTAAATGTACAGGAACAAGCCTCACCATATTGGATTTTTACCTCAGTACAAAGCTTCGCATTAAAATTACAGATAAAGGACAAGCCCCTGTGATTTACTGATGCTGAAGCAGGGTTTCCCAGGTGTCAGTCAGTGCTAGGATGAGAACACAAAGCACGTGCCCGTGCCCACAGCTCCGTCCCTGTGTGTGCTGTGCAGCACCAGCAGCCCAGCCTGCCCCACAGCTCAGCAGGGGCAGTCAGCACAAACCCAACAAGCTCCCAGCCCAGGAGTGTGCCCAGCACACTGAACGGCAGGAGGGTAAAGCTAGCTCGGGGAGACACAGGCACGTGAGAAGTAAGACACTGTTTCTTTATCAAAAGATAGCTATTTGATTGGCAATGAACTGATGACCCCCGTGCTGCAGCCACTCATGTCTGCATCTGGTTGTTCCGCTGCCCGCAGGAATTATCTCCAGGGGTCTCAGCTCAGCGCCAGGCACTCAGAGCCTCTCCAAGGGGAGCCCTTTCCAGAGCCAAAGGGTCCTGGTCCAGAGAGCAGCTCCACATGCGCCAAGCCTTGGATACTTGTAGAGCTTCCCTGTTAGAAAAAAATCAACCTTAGCACTCAAATAACTCTATTTTCCATGACGTCTTCTCAGCAAACAGGGATATTACCTCAGGATGCTTCATAGGTTAAACAGCCCTAAGCTGTTTGCCCAGAAACAGTGGGCAGGAGATGCTGATCACTGCCTGATAATGGTCTTCTCCTTCAATTAAAGGGCCCATCATAGCATAGAAGACTCCCCTGGTGGAAGCTCAGCAGTTGGAAGAGGTACAGAGCCAAGATTATTTGTGGCCACTAAGAACACCGTGGCTTGCCTGGTCTGCTTTTGTAATGAGCAAACATTAACTGGAGTGACGTAATAAATTGGAAACCGTATAATTACATTTCCTCTGCCTACACTCTCCCTGCATTTCTAGCTAATGCTGCTCGTCCTTATTTCCTCGTCCAAGTCATTTAGGAGTGTGCTCTGGGCAGTGGCTGTGTTCCAGGCCAGAGGTGCCTCTGGTTTCAGGTGGGATGACCTCATTTTCACTCAGCTCCAGAGATGCAGTGAGCTGTGGTTACTTTAACAAACCTTTACACAATACCTGGATTTCTTCAGACGAAAACTGAGGCGTATATTTGTTATTTAGTAGTAATTCGATAAAGAGCTCTTCTGTTTTGACCCATGCTTTTCCTCTTGGTGTTTTGCTCTCCGTCTCCTTTGTCTCTGCTCGTTCCTTAGTGCGGACGGCACGTACGAGGTCTCTCTGTACACAAACGCCATTGTAAAGAACAACGGGAGCATTCTGTGGCTGCCCCCAGCCATCTACAAGAGCGCCTGCAAGATTGAAGTCAAGCATTTCCCCTTCGACCAACAAAACTGCACGCTGAAGTTCCGCTCGTGGACGTACGACCACACAGAGATCGACATGGTGCTTAAAACTTCCATGGCAAGCATGGACGACTTCACGCCGAGCGGGGAGTGGGACATTGTGGCCCTGCCAGGCAGAAGGACTGTCAACCCTTTGGACCCCAGTTATGTCGATGTGACGTACGACTTCATTATTAAAAGGAAACCTCTTTTTTATACCATCAATCTCATCATTCCCTGTGTGCTAATTACATCCTTAGCCATCCTGGTATTCTACTTGCCCTCAGACTGCGGTGAAAAAATGACCTTGTGCATATCTGTGTTGCTTGCCTTGACTGTGTTCTTGCTGCTGATCTCCAAAATTGTCCCGCCAACGTCTCTAGATGTTCCACTGATCGGGAAGTATCTCATGTTCACCATGGTACTGGTGACCTTCTCAATAGTTACCAGTGTCTGTGTGCTCAACGTCCACCACAGGTCTCCAAGTACTCACACCATGCCCCCCTGGGTAAAGGTGGTTTTCCTTCAGAAACTCCCAGCCTACCTGTTCATGAAACGTCCAGAGAATAATCCTCCACGGCAAAAGGCGTGCCACTGCAAAAAGACAAAAGCAGAGCACTCTTGTGCGGAGCCAGCTGACTTCTACAAGAACTCTACCTATTTTCTGAGCACAGCCCCTGCCAAAAAATATGACATGAAAGTCTCGGAGACACTTGACAGCGTCAGCAGCCATCGAGATTTTAGGTTAAGAACAGGCACGAAATTCTCCCCTGAAGTCCAAGAAGCAATTGATGGAGTCAGTTTTATAGCAGAGCACATGAAAAGTGATGACGACGACCAGAGTGTAAGTAAAAATGAGATATTATCCCCACCTTTCCCAACCTCATGTCCTGTCCTCCTCTGTAACATGCTCTTCCTCAGAAAGCATATTTGAACTCTCAGCTTTTTAGAGAGGTTCTAGCTATAATTTATAAGAGGAAATCATTTTTGCCATTAAAGAACTTAATGAAGAGCAACTTGGTAACTGCAAATACTCTCCTGATAAATAACGTGGCTATTTCTACAAAGAGAGTTTGTTGATTGCCCAGTAAGTCATGACACACCCTTGAAAGAGCTGTGTTGTCACATTCAAGTAGTGCTTGGCAGGGGAAGAAAGCAATACTCAGGTCCAGGTTAGAAAAAGAATATTTTTCTCCATTGTATTCAGTAAGACTCTGATTCAAGCCATGGCCAGGCCAAGTTAACCAGAAGCAAAGTACCTGCAGCTCAAGATGACTGGGCACAGCAGGATGGAGCAAAACTGGTAGAAGGCCTTCGCAAAGCCCCTCTCTGGGCCAAGACACCTGTCTATATGTGGTAAACACGATGGGCAGGATTAAAAACCTGATGCCAGCAGAGCTGACACTTTTCATTTGAGTTAAATCAGACTTAATGGTTATGGGAAGTACTTTAGCCAGGACACATTTCAGTGGTGCTGCTGCTGCCCTGTTCTCTTGCCCTGCTCACAGGTCACCAGCTAGAACACTAGAGCTGATATAATACACTGAATAAGGCTTGGAAAACTCAGGTGGTCCACGGGTTTGTCAGACAGGCACCCATGGCTGGGAAAAACCCTCTTCCTGCCTCCCAGAGACCCCTCTCTGACCCAGATCCCAGTCAGACTCTGGGTTCTCTATTCCTGTTGTGCTCCCCCTCCCTCAAACAAGAAGATTAAATAAAGTCTGGTGTCTGATCTTGCAGAAGTCCCTTGAGGATCATGCTGCTGAGTAGCTCATGTTTTCTATTAGCTGAGATTACTGTCAATATAAATAAAGGAGTTCAGCTATCAACATTACACATGAGCTCGTAAACACTGGTGTTGATCAAACAGAAGCAGACTTCATAGAGCAGAAAAAAGTCTTCTAATAGCTTAGAAATACATGCAAGAATGTGTTGCACACTAAAATATCTACAGAACTTCCACTCGATACTAAGAACAATTTTCAAGGATACTTTATATATTAAAAATCTATTTAATGCTTTTCACATTGAGTCCTCCAATACTACATGTCATTTTTCTAGATTCATAACTTTATTCTCTGCGTTCTTCCTTCATCACCACAGTCTGATAACAACTGTTCACGTACATTGATAGAGTCTGATTTCCCAAGGGTTCAATTCCCATTAGCAGCAGCTGGAAATTAAAAGTGTGCACTGAAGGAAAAATATGTAATGTTCTGATAGAAGACATGAGACAATTGACAAGCATGGTAAAGTCATTGATGTGAGGACGTCCCACATGCAACCAGAATGAAGGAGAGAGGAAAAAATATTCCTGAGATGTGAATGAAGATTGATATATTCCCCCTCTGCAATAAGAGCCTGACAGTGGCTTCAGTTTGAGACAGAATCTGAGGCCAATACTCTCACAGACAACACAAGGCAAAAAAGGGATTTTAATAAAAGCAACAGTATTAATATGCATTAAAATCCTTGATTAAGATGACTGCTGATAAGAAAAGAACTCTGGAGCTAACCTTGTTTAACAGCAGTAAACACCATCTATTTTTGCCCACTGAGATGAATAGCATCTGCAAACTAAAATTAAAGAAAAAAATTCCTTAACTGGATTATGCTGCGGGTCCTTCAGGACTGGCTTCCAGCAGGCAGCCAGGCCCAGTCCCTGATGCACCCAAGCAATCTGTGAAATGTTCTCTGTGTTTTTCTCCACTACTCAGAACAGCTGTAAGAGAAAAATCCCTTACCAAACCTGAAGTCACTTTATTCCCTGAACCCTGGGATCTGTTTCCTTTTATCTGCATAGACAAAAACTCGGTATTAGCAAGAGGAAGACCAAAGAATATGACAAATTGCTAATATCTCTAATTGGCTTTTTCTTCCAGGTCATTGAAGATTGGAAGTATGTTGCCATGGTAGTGGACAGGCTGTTTCTCTGGATATTTGTCCTTGTTTGTGTCCTGGGCACTGTTGGATTATTTCTGCAACCACTTTTTCAAAACCACACTGCTGCCATGAACCCTTAGCTGTCATTTAAAATTGTCAGTATTTACACAAATCTTGGGTCTCATTCTATTCTCAGTTCCCCTCTTAAATCCACAGAGATGCCAAGTGAGTTGCGCTTACATCCCTTAGAGGAGGGAAAAGGAAAGCAGAACTTGACTTACTGAGATAAGGAAAAAACCCCAAACAAACAGAAAAATAATTATTTTTTCCAGTGAGCCCAGGACTTCTGGTGATATCTTGGCCCTTTGTTCAGTTATTTGAAGTTTGAATATTACAGAGAAATGCTTTTACTGTACAACACACCATTCTGGCATATTATTATTATTATTACCATTAAAATACATTGCCCTTTCTTTCCTTAGAGTACTGCAATTTTCCTGTTACAAAGAAGGTATTGCTGTGAAATTAATTTCCTTCAAATGCATCAAAACAATTTGTGTCTGATTATAAAGAGCTTTACAAGTGGCTTTGATAGTTAAATCTGAACTGAGAAACAAAAACATACCTCTGAGGTAACCACAGCAAGGTTTCTCACCTTGCCATCTCTGACAGTGGATCAATCAACGAAAACCAAATTAAGGTATGATAAACAAACATGTATATAATACTCTGTTCATTGATGAAATATAAATAAAACATACAATTTTCCTTTACATGGGTTTGGTCCTCAAATATTCCTGCAGCTTTAACAGCTCATGTGCCTGGGGTCATTTGCACTTTAAAGGATGTCAGGCAAAGAGCTCGGGAAAAGCAACTGCAGAAGGCAACAGTGAAAGGCAACAAGAATGAGAAGACACCTGAGAACACACAGACCTGCATGTTTTTCTGGGGAGATTTCAGTGTGGGTTTAAGTATAATCCCAAACTAATTAGCTAGGAAAGCACATAAGGCATGTAGAGTCTCCAAGTCTTTGGGAGAGGACAGGTGGAGGCCCCAGACTCCCATCGCAGGACCGTCCCACCAGAGTGTTCCAGGTAACCTGCAGAAAGAGAAAGGGGCTCCTGGCTGAGCTCAGCTGTCCCCGGGCGTTGTCAGACACAGAGCAATTGTGCCACCATTGACAAGCACAACCAGGGAACCGACTGTTCAAATCCTCCGCTACCTGTGCAGGGGAATTGAGGCTCACCTGTCCTGGGGAGAACCAGCTAACACCTAAACCCGTGTTCTTCAACAACCCACGGATGGGAACAGTTCCAGCTCTGTGTGCTGTCATCAAAACTGAGCTACATCTCCCCTTAGACCACCATTCCCAGGCAGCTCCAGATAATTACATAGATTTAGACACGCCAAAACAGCTACATCCACACCTTTCCAGCTGTTCAAAGCAGCTGTGGGACCACAGCCTGGGGCTGAATTCCCCTGCACCGGTGGCACACACACCTTCACCCCACCTGGAAGGGCTCTCCACAGAGCCCTGCAGCACGGCCTGGAGCCCAGCAGCCTGGCGAGGTGAGGGTGAAAAAGCATCAGAAGTGGGGTGGGTGAGGCTCTCTGAAGCCAGAAGAAGGAAGGGTTGTCACACTGTCATCCTCCCTTCCACTGTGTCCATCACAGGCAGGGCAGGAAGGTGATGGGTAACTGTGGGACAGCCCCGTTGGTGCAGAAGCACCCGTGAGAGACACATCCTGCTCTCACAGAGGGGGACAATTCCCTGGCCATCTCTCCAAACATTAACTATTCTGGACGTTCCCCATCCTAAATGTTTCCTTCTTCTTTTCAGACCTGGAGAGCAGAGCTGTTTCTCTGCAGGCAACTGCCCCAAGAGCTGTGGGATGAGATGGGGCACGGGCAGCCCCCGGGAGCAGAGAGAGATGCTCCTCTGTGCTCGGTTATATCACAAGCACAGGTGCACGCACTGGCCCAGCTGCTAAACAGCTTTTTGTGCTTACAGAGAAGCCACAGGGAAGCCAGAGCAGCTGCCAGCGCTGCGCAGGCAGTGTAAAGGTGAGGCCCTTTTAAATAGCAAGATAACCCTGAACAGTGAACCTGAAAGAAAGAGGCAGCAGAGTCCTAAATGCTGCACACTCCTCTGGGGCAGAAGGGGGGGACTCAGCCAGCCCAGCAGCCCAGGGTGCACCGAGCCAGCCACAGCCCCTGCAGACCCCACGCTGACACGGGACCTGTGCGGAGCAGAGACCCCTCTCTCTGCTCTTTTCACCAGCGCTTCTGGCTCTGTCCCACCCTCACCAAACAGGACTCTCCTACCTGGTCCCTTCTCCTTCTCACCCTCACCCTCAGAGCTCAAATGAGGCCGCCGGTGCTCCCATCTCAGAGCTGGCTTATCTTCGTGAGCAGCAAGGACTGATAAGGCTTGGCTCTGTAAGCGCAGCCTTCAGCTGAATTATCCTCGGCGCAGACTGAAGTTTCAGAAAGGATTTGGCAGCTCAGCCAGCAGCTAACGCAGAGCACAGGCAGATGAAGGCCTCAGACTCGACAAAGCCAGCAAAAGCTTTGCAGAGGCACAGGGAGATCCCTGCAGAGCACAGCTCCTCATCCAGCTGGGCTCTGCTACTTTCCGGGCACTGGGACCCCCTCAGCCCTTTGGAATCAATAGCATCTTCCCTGGGGAACGTTCTTGGAAAGCACCACCGCGTTTTTAACAATTCCAGAAATAATTCAATCCATTGAAAACTGGAGAACTAAAAGATTTCCCCCAAAGTCCTAAAACTCTGGAAAATCTGACACCCTAAAACTGTGCTTTGAAAATGGCAAATGCTATTTTTGCCTAACCCTCAGCAGCTCCACCTACGTAATATGTAGAACTGTTCCCAGTTTAACTTGTCAAAGAATTACAGGGTTTTCCACTTTTCCACTGGGCAAAATTTCAAAAATAAAAGAATTCTGGAGAAAAGAAAACATCAAAAATGTCCCCCTGCAGGCAAATATGAATATGATAATATGCCAGTTAATCAAACAAAATAAACTCCAACATTTCCACTTTTCAGGGGGGTTACCATACTGCTTTTCATTAAAGAAAGTGGGCATTCAAAATGTTAAAATTGTTTCTCAGTGGCAGCGTGCTTCCTACCAGTGAGGAAAAGCCTCTGCTGGCTCCCTCCCATTACAGATTTCCCAGAATATTCTGAGTTAGAAGGGACCCAGGAGGATCACCAGGTCCAACTCTTACACGAATTACAGAACTCTTTAATCCTGACCAACCCTGCCTTCCATCAGAACATGCAGAAGTGCCAACATCACCACACCTGCACCCAGGTGAGTTTATTTGGGACTGTTTCTGTACCCTGGTGAGTTTATTTGGGACTGTTTCTCCACCCCTGCAGCCACAGGGAACTGGGAACAACCCTTTTAAAGAGGCAACATCAATACCCCGGGCAAAGGTGAGAAAATATTCTTTTCTTCACTACCTGAGTT
Organism: Sclerurus mexicanus; assembly: GCA_013396755.1. NCBI lineage: Eukaryota > Metazoa > Chordata > Aves > Passeriformes > Furnariidae > Sclerurus > Sclerurus mexicanus. The sequence continues at coordinate 27,061 of VWZF01006058.1, read as the reverse complement.
GATTAAGGTTTGATCTTAACAAAGCAAAACACCTCTAATAGCAGCATGTTTATTAAAAAGCAAAGGCTGCTGAGTTGGTTACTGCAGATCTTCCTGGGCAGATCAGTTTCCCCCTACCCATACAAATTCTCCCATGTGGTTCTGCAATGCAGGCACGGTGACGTGTTCTTATCACATCGCTCTCCCTTAACCATAAAAATAATCCTGGAGCTGATTTCACCAGGACCTCCAGCAGGGCATGGTGGAAACAAAACATCTGTGCCACACAAACACCACCGAAACTTTCAGTAACTTGGCAAATTAAAGTACCTGTATGTCTTGATTCAATGGCTCTTTGCCTCCTCTCCAGATCAGATGTTTTCAAATTATCCAGGTTAAGCACTGACTTTTGGGGAACATGGCTTTAGGATTTTACCTTTGAAGCTTCAACTCGTTTCTAGTTGGGATTAAAAGGAACAAACACAAATCTCAGTTATAATGGTGCTTATAGCAAGGAGGCAGAAAGGGGAAACATTTAGTCTCAAATGCCCTGGAAAGGCAAAGACAAAAGTCTCCACAAAGGGTTAAGCTAAAAGACCAAGCAGCCAAGTTCTCTGGAAAAAAAGAAAAAAAAAAAAAGACATAAAGTCAAATGGACAGTAAAGCCTATTTCCTCCAAGCTAATAGAATTACAGAAATTATCATAAGAGCGTGTGTCTGGGGACAGAGTGAATGATGCTCTGAGAGATAGGGCTAACAGGATAAACAAGCCCAGTGCCAGCAGCTGAACCCAGCCTGGTGCTCTTTGTCCCAGTGCTGTCTCTTAACACAGAGCAAAGGGGTCACTGTTTCTCCCTCCCCACCAGCAGGGACTGAAGCACCTGTTGGTGCAGCTCCTGTCCCACAGGGCTCCTCTCTCATCCATTCTAAAAACGAGGGTGGAATCCCATATTTTTCTGTCCCCGCTCCCTCCACACAGATGTGTGCAACAACTACTGCCTAAGCCTTGTGTCTGCTGGTGATCCAAGGAGGGGGGGGGACGGACACAAAAGGTGAAAGGATTAACAAGGAAGCTGATGGGCACCTGGGGAATGGTCACGTTGTGAATCCTGATTTTATGATTGAACTCCCAACACAACGCCCCATTCTTCCCAGTGTCCTTCCCCAGGAACAATAAGGTTTCGTGGGATCAAGCTGGGATCCTGTGCTCCTATTCCCCTTCTCAAATTTCACCTTTCTAATCAACAAAAGCAGGAACGGCCTAAAGACAGTTATTCTCATGGGTTTGATCAAGTTAAATACCCCATTCAGAGCCCTGGCTCTTGCCAGATCCCAGGTGCTATGTTTACCACTCTGGGCTTAGATCCTGTCAAGAGTTGTACATGCCTTTAATTACTCCTGGGAATAGCACAACCTTTTTATACCGTCAAGCACCCAGCACATGCACTTGTGAGATGAGACACAGGCAGGAAAAAGCCTCAACATTAACAGCATAATTGCAAGTTCAGGTCCCAAGACCTCAGTTCACTGCTAAATCAGGCATCCCTAATGTCAATATTCATTTCAGCACAATTCAATTACGAGATTTTTATTAATTAAACTTCCCTTAGTAGACTGTTGTGAGCTTCTGGTAGAGAAGGATCCTGTATAGCAGCTGACAGGAAAAATCTTTAGCACTGTCAGAGCACCAGGCTCATTTGTGCACCATTTTAAAGGACTCTTGCCCATTATCCTTGCCAGAAGACTGCTCTTTGCCTACAATAACATCTGTTTTGCCTGCAGTTAGTTTGCCGTTTCCAGAGCTCTGCCAGCCCGGGCAGCGAGCGAGGGGGCAGCACAGCAAACCCGATGGGAGCTCACTGCGCAGCGCCGCTCGGGGTCCTGCCGGCTGCTGCTCCAGGCATTTCACGCATCGCGGGAGCGGAGCTTTCCCTGCGCTCCCGCGGTCCTGCCAGCTCCGCTCGCCTCCAGCAGCCTCTGTCCACAGGCGGCAATTCCTGACACCATGGGGAGCGTGCGGGCTCTCCTCCTGGCTGCTGCTCTTTGCTCCCTCTGCCAAGGTGAGTGACCCTTCGTTTGTTATTCTTTGCTGGCGAACGGGGGGTCGAAAAGGTGAGCTTCGGTGACAATTATTTCTAAGAAGCTCCCTGCAAGCTTTGCTGGCTGCATAGTTTGTTGTTCGGTGGGTGGCTTTTTAAAGTTTATCCTTGTAAAGTGTTTAAGTAGTCCTGATTAAAGACGCCAAACAGGACACACAAAGCCATTTTAACTTTCAGGAAAAGCACCTTACACGTAAAGGTGTGGTTTCACATATTGCAGAGAAGACAGCAAGAAAGGGACAACATTAAGTACCCTCTAATATGAGCTGCAAACAGCACATCCTCTCTCTGCAGATACGGAAAGCACCAAAATATTCAAATAAAACCCCCCACGTTAGTGCACTTCTCTGGAGACGGTGGATGCTGGATTTAATTAGTGCTAGTGACATGTAAAAAAGGCTGGCAATTTGGAATTGACTACAATAGTGTCGTTAAGATCTAGCTTTGAAATTATTTACCTAAAAGATCCGGGAGTGTTTATTCCAGGAAATATTCATATGGGAGATGGGAGATATCAATAAATAATATATGGACAAGACTGGCAATTAAAAAGTGTTAATTTTTTAGTTAACAAGTTGGCTTGAATGATTTCACTAATCTGAAAACAAAATTGCCCTCCAAGTGAACAAGGGAAGGGAAGAGGGGTAAAAACCAACCAACCAAACCAAAACCCAAACAAAGGAGCTTTTAGCTGAGTAGTTTCACATGAGAGGAACCCTCCTGTCTTAGGGAGAGGGGAGGAAAGCAACACCTGTTTTGTGTAGCACCTCAGATCCGTCACCTGCAGATGCTTCTGCCTCCCACCTCTTTCTCTACTGAAAAACAACTGGCAAAACGCCCCATGTCCTTGCAAATCCGTAGATTCATATTTGTGTTTCATGAACTGTAGAATATGTTCAACAGACTGCAGTTCATGCTGTCTCCAGATTTGCATGGTGCCATCCATTAATGACAAAGCTGGCCTTTCCAGCAGGACTGCATGGGGATGTGCTGTCAACAGAGTTTCAGAGAGAGGTCTCTAAAAATAAAAGGCCCCTGGCTGTTGAATAGCATTAGGGTGGTTATTGCCTAGCGAGTTCAGTAACAGGAAGGTAGCACAAAATACAGGCTCTCACACCTCATCCTGAAACAGTTAAAGTACCTTGATTTTTAAGAATTTCAGTTTGAGGGTTTTGTGTTGGCCACAGAGTACCATGAACTGCAGTTATGAGTGGCAAAAGGACAAAATGAATGTATTATAAATAAAAACTACTTAGAGTAGTAATAAATGGGTAATAAGAACATTTCTTTGAATGTGATGAAAAGGCTTTGGGTATAATAGTTGATCAATTTTTAAACCTTTCTTTATATATTTTAAGAAGCGGGCTGTTATCCTCGCTATGATCACGCAATCATGACTCAGGATAGAAAGCAGATTTCTTGTTTCCTGGGAATCCTCCTATTGCAAAATGCTCTGACCTTTCACAAGTGGCCTGGTCTGTTGGTTGCACGTTCCTCTTCCTGTGCTCCACAGCCCTGCTGGGTCTAGGGGACTGGGCCTGTGAGGGGAAAAGGCTTTTGTACCTCCAGGTCTTCAGTAATGCCCTGAAACTATGTTTTTTAACTCATTGGCAGCGACGTGTGTGAGAACACCTCTGTCACAGCATTGCCTTTCACTGCTTTTCTTCTCCCAGCCCAAGCCAATGCCACCCATGGCACAGCACTGCCCACCTGGGCAAGGCTTGGGCTGTCCCCAGCACAGGGGATGCTGAGCAGGGGGTACTGGGGGTTGGTGCTGGGGGTAAGTACCAGGGATGGTACCAGGGGTCAGTACCAGGGGTCAGTACTGGTGGGTCAATATTGGGGATCGGTACTGGGGATGGTACTGGGGGTCAATACCGAGGGGTCAGTAGCAGGGATGGTACCAGGGGTTGGTACCACGGGTCGGTACCAGGGATGGTACCAGGGGTCAGTACCAGTGGTCAGTAGCAGGGATGGTACCAGGGGTTGGTACCAGGGGCTCTGCCCCGATGCTCACCCCGTGCCCTCCGCAGGCTGCGGCGGCTCCGAGGCCGAGCACCGGCTCTACGCGGCCCTCTTCGAGAGCTACAACCAGTTCGTGCGCCCCGTCAAGAACGTGTCGGACCCCGTCATCATCCAGTTCGAGGTGTCCATGTCCCAGCTGGTGAAGGTGGTGAGTACCGAGCGCCCCGCGGCGCTCCGCGGCGGGGCCGGCGCCTCTCCCGACACTCGTGTCTGTCTCCCTGCCAGGACGAGGTCAACCAGATCATGGAAACCAACCTGTGGCTCAAGCACGTGAGTAGCGCTCGCAGAGCGCCCGCCCGGCACCGACTCCAGCGCCGGGGCAGGACCCCGGGGCACCATTCCCGGGGCAGCCTTGCCTGGACAACATTCCCGGGGCAGCCTTGCCTGGACAACATTCCCGGGGCAGCATTCCCTGGACAACATTCCCTGAACAGCCTTCCCGGGGCAGCCTTCCCGGGGCAGGATCCCTGGACAGCATTCCCGGGGCAGGATCCCCGGACAGCCTTCCCTGAACAGCATTCCCGGGGCAGGATCCCCGGACAGCCTTCCCTGAACAGCATTCCCGGGGCAGGATCCCCGGACAGCCGTCCCTGAACAGCATTCCCGGGGCAGCATTCCCGGGGCAGCATTCCCGGGGCAGCATTCCCGGGCTCCCCCCACTCCCCGCCCGGCCCCGTTCCCGGCTCGCTGCTGCCCCCCAGCGGCCACCGGCGAGCGCGGACCGAGAGCACGGGATGGGATGGGATGGGATGGGAGCGGAGCGGAGCAGCGAGGATGGGACGGGACGGGAAAGGATGGGACGGGACGGGTTGGGATGGGAGCGGAGCAGCGCTGCTACACTCGTTGGAGCCACTAAGTACAACAGTATTGCCCTCAAAGCTCCCAAAGCTGGGGTGCTTCGCGCCGCCCTGGCAGACACCGATGCAGCAGAAGCACCCCAGCATGGGTGTCCTGCACAGCATCACTTGGGGCTGGTTTAGCTCCCGGAAAGAGAGCACAAACCAAAAATGTTTACTTCACTTACAAAGGGTCTTTAGGGGTTAAAAATGCAGTTACTCGCTGTTGCAGTCAGCTTAATAAACAGCTGAGTTCCCACTTTGAGCTTGATATTCAACTTCGTTAAAGTGGGGCGCAAGGAGCCCAAAGAGCACGGCTGCTACTTAACCTGCAGCTCTTTCTGACTCGTATGCTCAGGGTCCACCCCTCGATGCTCTCACCTACCACCACAGCCTCCACAAGCTTGTTTTCACCATCTCACAGACACCTGGCTTCTCCAGACTGAAGTTATCAAAGTCCTGCATTCTCTAACAAGAGAAAGTCTCGCTCCTTCTTTCACCTTGTTTCAGCTACTGAGTGGACGTTCCTGGGACAGAATCACACATATATAAATCACACCTAGATATGACCAACAAAGTCATATCTAAATCTGCATATGAACAAACACCACACGTATGTGTTTGTTAAAGGAACATCTTAAACACTGTGCATCCAAAATAAAACAACCCTAGAAGTGATATGACAGCACTTGGTTCAGGTCTGGTCCACTGGATTTCAGTTTCTTCACAACCTAACATAGAATAATTTCTTCCATAATTAGATCTGGAATGATTACAAGCTCCGGTGGAATCCAGCGGACTATGGAGGTGCTGAATTCATCCGAGTGCCATCTGGCCAGATCTGGAAGCCAGATATTGTTTTATATAACAAGTAAGACTCTTGCATATTTATCTCCTTAATTCAGGAAGAAGGGGGGGTGATGTTACCAGCTAAAAAACCCCAAACCAACCAGCAGCAAGTTCCCTGAATGAACTGAAAAGCCTGCTGTCCAACACGCCTGTGTCCCACATCCCCCACTGCAGTCCTCAGCTCCATGCCAGCTCCATCAGCACCCCTGGGCAGGAGCTGCTCTAACCCAGAGCTGCAAGTGGGCAAGCCAAAGTGAACTTGGCTCGTTTCCTTCACAAGCCCCCCTTTTTACTGTTATTTGTATCACTGTCTACCAGGGGAGGTGGCAAGAACTCCCTTAGACTGGAGAGTACTTGTCTGTCAGTCAGACTTTGGAAAAAAAAACAACTTACAGCTTTTCAGCAATTAAATTCATAATTTGGCACCTTTACATTAACATGTTGACATACAAAAGCCACAGATCAAGTTTACTTTAGGTGTCAGAGACTGGGAGGAGCCAAACCATAACTAAGTGGCTCCCTCTGCTACGTAGGGAAGCTCTCAGGAAGAGGGACTCAGCTACACAGATCCAGGGCTTTGGGCTATGGATCAACAGTGATCGCACTCCCTTCCTAACAGTGGTCTTAAAGCTTTAAATCACCTTTTTAGCTTTATTTTTTCATATAAACAACTGGAATTGTCACATGGATCACATAAGAGAGCAAAGTGGGACTGAAAAACCCTCAACAAATACACTCGTTATGCAAGGATGCACCCCAACCCTAATCCCTCTTTCCATAGTTACTACCTGCACTGTCCACAGAAGAAGTAGGAATACCAGTAATACAGGTATCCCCTTATCAGCCCTTGGGTCCTGATGTGCTTGATTGATCTAGAATAGAATAGAATAGAATAGTTCAGTTGGAAGGGAATGGTTGAACTGCCATTTTGAATAGTGATTGCACTGAGCCATGTTATTACTAAGTAGGAATATTCCCTTTCAACTCCTCCCTGGTAAATTTATACAGCTGTTTGTTTCAGTTTAACTCTGCAGATTTATGGTGGTCACTGGCTCAGTCCTGCACATGCAATTCAGCTCCAAGTCAACAATTGCTGGCTTTCCCAAAAGAGAGTACTAAGAGTTAATGTTTGTGATCTGAACATATGAAACGACCTGGAGTGGATAATTCTAATTTTTGCTATTTTTCTTTGCTTTACAGTGCAGTTGGGGATTTCCAGGTTGATGACAAGACAAAGGCCCTATTAAAATACACGGGTGATGTGACCTGGATACCTCCAGCTATATTTAAGAGCTCATGTAAAATAGATGTAACCTACTTCCCATTTGATTATCAGAACTGCACCATGAAGTTTGGTTCCTGGTCTTACGATAAAGCCAAAATCGACTTAGTTTTAATTGGCTCCACAATGAACCTGAAAGATTACTGGGAGAGTGGAGAATGGGCTATTATTAAAGCCCCTGGGTATAAACACGACATCAAATACAACTGCTGTGAAGAGATATATCCAGATATCACATACTCCCTTTACATTAGGCGTTTACCTTTATTTTACACTATCAACATGATTATTCCCTGTCTGCTGATTTCTTTCCTGACTGTATTAGTTTTCTATTTGCCCTCAGACTGTGGTGAGAAGGTGACACTCTGCATATCAGTCCTTCTGTCTTTAACAGTGTTCCTTCTTGTTATCACAGAAACCATACCTTCTACTTCCCTGGTAATTCCCCTTATTGGGGAATACCTCCTTTTCACCATGATATTTGTAACTCTGTCGATTGTCATTACAGTCTTTGTGCTGAATGTGCACTACAGAACACCCAAGACACACACAATGCCCGTGTGGGTGAGAACCATTTTCTTGAACTTACTTCCCAGGATCATGTTCATGACCAGGCCTGCCAGTGATGAAGAGAATAACCAGAAGCCAAAGCCGCTTTTCACTTCTGAGTTTTCAAACTTAAATTGCTTCAATAGTTCTGAAACCAAATGCTGCAAAGATGGCTTTGTGTGTCAAGACATGGCATGCAGCTGCTGCCAGTATCAACGCACCAAGTTCTCGGATTTCAGTGGCAATCTCACTAGAAGTTCCAGCTCTGAGTCTGTAGATCCTGGGCTTTCATTTTCAGTTCTGTCACCAGAAATGAGAGATGCTATTGAAAGTGTGAAGTACATTGCAGAAAATATGAAAATGCAGAATGAAGCAAAAGAGGTAAGAACTTACTTTACTATTACTCAAACTGCAGATACTTTTTGCCATTAGAGTGCCTTGTAAGAAAAAGAGATCTCCAACATACAAACAAACCAGCAAACAAAACCTCCAAACCAACAGAGACCATTATTTTAATACAAGTAAATTCCCCGAGCTGTATTACAAAGGTGTGCAATTTTCAATTTCTATAATTGGGGAGCAGCCCTGTTGCACAACATTCTCTTTACTGACAATATAAATCCTGAGTGAGGTTTGTTAAGGTTACCAGCACTAGGGGAACGTACCAGAGCATCCATCCTACCAGAGCTGAAGTTAGGATTTTCCAAATCAAAATCCTAACAGTGGAACTTGCTGACTTCATGGCCTTTGGAAAGTTACATCCTCCCTCCCACAGCTTACCATCAACAACAAAAACGTGACTGAATGTCCCTCATAGTGATGATGTTTATTCTGTTGCTGTTGCAAGACAGGGACCAGCATCTTTCATAAAGCTGCACCTTAATGCAATAAAGAAAAAGAATTGATAGAGAAAAAGCTATCATGTTCCTCAGGCATACCATGGACAGTAGCCACACCACCAGTTATCAAGGAATTTAAATCCTCTGCAGCATGGCACTTCATTCTAACTTCTTCATTTGTACTGAAATCAGAACTTTAGTTATATTTAGTTGGTACAGAAAATACGGAGTTGCTCTGGGTTTTTAAGTCTGCCCTAACAAGTTCTAAGCTAAAAAGCACCGATTTCAAAAACAACAAATGCGTTATCCATTTATTGGCACTCCTGATGAAAAACAAAGTAAAAATCTAAAATGCAATCTCAACAGTAACTAAAATGATCACCTAGTTACTATTAAAATTAAACATACATAATATTTCAGTGTCACTCTTGTTGTTACAGTTAAAAAAAAAAGAAAATTGGGGTTTTTCTGAAGCTTGGTTCCCCCTCTACAACAGAGGTACAGAGATGAACTTTACACCATTCACGAGAACAATTGAATTTCAGTACTACATAAGAAAAGTACTAAATAATCATACACCAATTAACCTGTGCTTTTTATAGGCTGCCTAAAGGCCAGTAGGAGCAGTCTGTTTCAGTCCAGTTTTCTGGACAAACCTGTTCACCTGAGAATGTAAAGCTTTACCCTTTCATTTTTGGCACAGAGAAGTTTTATCTCAAATCCAGTGTCTTGGTGAAAAACCTTTTGCAGTAGCAGCTTTTGGCTTTGCCACAAAGAGCATATTGAGCTAAAGCTTCTTCAAGATGAATTCATTTGTCAGTGAAAACAGAGATGTGTGAGCTGTGTATGCATCAAAGAGATCTACATACAGAAAAAACTTGTGCCTCCTATACAGAATGGCACCAGTTGTGAATGCAGGTTATTCTCCCAAGAAACACGCCAACTTGGTGTTCCTTTTTTCTTTTCTTTTCTTCAGATCCAGGATGACTGGAAATACGTTGCCATGGTCATCGATCGTATTTTCCTGTGGGTTTTCATCCTGGTATGTATTCTAGGAACAGCAGGATTGTTTTTACAACCTTTGATGGCTGGAGATGAAATGTAAAGATTAAATGATACGTCGTGAAATCAAATCAAACTGCCAACCGACTCTGCCTCGCCACCCCAGCACCTCATGTCTCTTCCACGTGTAGTAGAATAAGGAGCTCTCAACTTTGCTTGACCAAGAAGGCTTTGTTAAAAATGTGGGCAAAGAAATTCTTCTGGACCTCTATGCCAGCTGATCTCCCAGTAACATGAGCTATGCTTTACTTCTCGCACTAACTGGGGAAGATGGGGGTACTCCATTAAACTTTATGGGAATGGTTTAAGAAGGGGGAATAAAGAAATGGGGAATTACATGAATATTTGCAAAGTCAAGACAGGTTGAATGCTTTAGGCTATGTCTTCACAAGTCTGGTGGCAGCCTCGAGACCGTGACAGGACCTTCTGGAAGAAGCTCATAGCGAGTTCCACGAATGCCCTCCCATGGATGGAAGGGTTGGGGAAGCACAAGTGCCAAATGCAGATGTCACCACCAGTGTATAAAGTGACCCACAGAGTGGGAAGAAAGGACTGCAGGCAGGTTTATTACAAAAGCAAAACAAGGCTGTAAATAACAGATGAAGGTAATAAAGCAGCCATGGAGTAAACCCTGTGCATCCCCATATTGTAAAGTGTGTGAAGACTGTCAGGGAAAAAAATAAACCTACTCAAACCTAGTGATGTTTAGAGTTGTGTACAAGTAAAACACACAGTAAGACAGTCTGCAGGTGCTGCCAAGGATCAAAACACTCTGCCAGGATAGTTTGGATGCAGAGGCATCCTGCTGTAATGAAGGGGTTTGTGACAGGGGAAGGCAGGTAGACACAAAATAGTCCTGTAAAGTATGCTAAAATCACTGCTTAGGCATATATATCTTCATTTTTTTAATCAGTAACTGCAGACTATTTAAGAGCATGAATAAAGAACGCAGCAAAACACTGTAATGAGAACATATTTTGTAAAAATATGACTATTCTCTCTGTACCAAACTGAAAAGTCTTTGGAAATACAGTGTATCAAGTGGTGTAACATTTAAGAAAATAAAGAGAATCAAACTGTTGAAAATGGTGCCTCTTTTTTTCCATTTATTTTTACCAAGTACCAAACCCCAGATTAGGTAGCAGTACCTACAGTTCCATACATTCAACACAAGTTAGAGGATGAAGGTGCACACTTGGGGGTCTGTTAACATTCTTCTGTTTCAGACACACCTGAGAAGCTGCAGACCCCACGGATTCCAGTGCCAGCTATCTCACCTAAATACATCATGATCAGGCTGTAGATGTGACTGAAAGAAATTCATGCATTTGCCAAAATTGAGAGTTACTATAACAAAGACAGTGATTCCACTGGGCAATGTGCTGCCCATCGTGACACAACTGGCCAGGCTAGAGACACCATTTAACAAGGGGGAAGAGCAGAGGCAGAGAGTCAAAAACATGAGATAGGTATCTAATCTGCTTTTTTACTTACTTTGCTTTCTGTTCAGGTAAAAGTAAATTTTACTCATTCAAACCCCAGGAAGACTATAAAAGGAAATTTAGTGTTTGAGCAGGAAACAAACGATCTAAAGCATTTTTGCAACTTCCACACAGAGGAAGTCACTGATGCATTGCTCAACCTTAGTAATACCAAGAAAGTTAAAGTTCTTATATTAATAGCTTAAATCAGATAATCTTTGCTAATTCACCTTTAAAATTATGATGGGAATAGAGGAAACATGGATATCCAGTGCCAAACATAATTGTCTAACTGAAGGGGAATGACTCCGTTTACAATCAGAATTATTTATAAATTGTCATTAAAAAAAAAAGGGCTTGCCTGGCATCATTTCCCTACCTGTGAGCCTTAAAAGTCTACACAAACCCAAGAAAATCCTACAGCTTAAACCAATCTGAAATAAATATTCAATTACATATATATAAGTTATGACATAAGCAACCACTATTATAATCAATCAGGGCTATTCTAAAGGATATGATCCAGGAGGGGGGGGGTCTGTTTTTCAAATTTATAACCACTATAAATACTTACATTATCAAAGATACCACAATTTACATTAAAGTTTCTCACCTAAACATGTTACTATTATTAATGTGGTAACTCAAGCAAACAAGAACTTCCCAAAGACTTGCTCCAGCTTGGCATGACTCCACTAGTCTTACAGGATACACCTCTGTTATGAGGAACACTGACAAAACTTTGCTGTAGGAAACACCCAACTGTTTCAGAGCCTTTTCCAGAAATAACCTCCTAAGAAAGGAAGAAAGGTGGCATTGAAATCAACGTAAAGAATGTATTTTAATGGAATAACTGAAAAGTTGGAAGTTTGCTTTCAGCAGTCTCAGGAAAAAGAAAGCATGGCAAGTTGTAAGTCCTTGCTGCTTAGAGCTACATGTGGTTTTATAAGCAAGATAACCTATGGAAGGCAGCTCTTAAATTCAGTTTAACAAATGTGTGAAAACTTAACCATATGCTTTTGGTTCCACAGCATAATAATTTATAACCTTTCCCTCATAAAGACATTCCCCTAGTTCCTTAAAATTAAAAAATTAAAAACCTGTCCTTAAAAACTTAATTCTGAGAAACACACAGAGACAGGACAATTAACGTGTTTGCAACTGTCATACTGTATCCAGTTCTTCATCAAGGATAAAGAAATGGGAATGGTCTGGCCCTGGTGCAACTTGGGAACTCATGTGACTGTCTTTGCCTTCCTTCCCAGAGCTGCTGGAGGTATCAGCACACACACGTGCTTTAGGCATTTTAAGGCTTATTAAATGTTCATGTTAGCAGCACAGAATTAACAAGCTTTAAAATGTAGCAGCAAATTCCACGGAAAATTGATAAAGGCAAAACATGGCCAGCTCTTTTCAGCTGCATGTTGGATATACAGGAAGTTTAACTTGTATTTTTACTATCATTTTAAATTACTCTGTAGAAACATCCTACTTTTACAACACATTCAAGAGAGCTGGTAAAAATTCGCCTTTTTATACTACAGTAAATTGAAATAAGCAACTCTAGTGCCTAGTGTGTAAATAACTGCAAATATTTAATACTCTGTATAACAATTCATACAGTAATTTAATAACTGGACTACAGTGATCATCATTAAAAAAAATAAATCCTTCTATTTGGCAGTATGTGTCAGTGTATGTTTTCTGGATATATATCACACATGCAAGTGCTTGGGAAGACTCTCCTAATTCTGACCTGGCTTAGAAATAACTTAGTAGACTGGCAATAAGCAAATTGATTTCTACGTGTCCTAGGAATGCCATGCTTTAGTATAAATCTAATTTGCTAGTTTTGGAATGGTTTTTTTCACTCTATCAGAAACATGCTTACAAAGAACGTGCATGGAAACAGAGCTACTGCAAAACTCTTCAGAGCTGTATTAGCAGGAGACAGCTCCCCAAATATTTTATGCATTTGTACTGCCTATATGTGTAGGTACTATTATACTTGCCCATTTATGAATAACAGGAATAAATAACACAAGTGATCCAACTACTGAAACCAGAAGAAAAGCCCATAAGAACATTCGATCAAGCACCTGAGCGATGTATTTCCAGTCTTCAACAACCTGAAAAACAAAGAGCACACGAGTTGGTCAGTGTGTGCAAGAACAGGTAAAAACACAGTGCCAAATCCTGCTACTCTTAATCCTTCCAAAGTATGCTTTTTTCAACCTTGCCCGTTTGATAACCCTCTTTAATGACATTTTTAAATTATAGTCTGAGCTAGAACAGGAGCAAACTGCCCTCTAGGAAGACTGTGGACCAATACTAGAGTTTAATGCAGAAACTGCCCCTGACAAGCACTGAACATCCTCACCTACAGAGACACGAAACTGGCACGCCATTTTCTAACACGCTGCAGGATTCACACCAGCATACAGTGGAACTCCCAGGCAGGAGCTAGAAACAAAAGTTATTAAAAAAACCCCCAAAAACAACAAAAACCCCCCATCACCCAAACAAAAAACTCCTAACCTCCCAAATAAAAAAGAAAAAAAAAGAAAATTACAGCACTGAGCGGCTGTTGTGTTACAAACAAGATCTGAAAGCTCTGAAGTTACTGCTGCACAGCATCACACCCCAGGGAGAATACTCACTGTACTTTCAAGACTACTTTCCTTTTTATACAATTATTTATATCTATACAGTTTTGCAAGTACAGCAGATATAACTGTGCAAGCAAATTAAAGCCCTGCCAAACAACTGGCCTGGATTTGAACTGGAGCTATCCACATTTCCCAAGCCTAAAGCTTCCTAAGATGTAAGGCTACACCAGCAGCAGCTGTGTAGTCTTTATTAACAACTTCTGCAACTAAAGCTGGAAAATTCTCTGAGCCCAAGTAATGAAACACAAGTGAACCCCCAGTCATCTGTATAGTAATTTCTGAGGCTTAGGGTCCCAAAAACATCACACCTGAGAACCAAAACACTTATCGTTTCTCTTGTCACTCACGAATAAACTCCGCAAGAGAAAGAAAACCCACCCACAATTTACAGGGAATGATGTATTTAATAGCAAGCTATTCTAGTTCTGTTGTGCATCCAACGCAGAGCTGGTAGATGCTGCTTTAACAGTACAGCAGACACACTCATTAAAAATCCAGGCCGGATCCCTGGTGACAGGGTCAGAATCAAGTCCATGAGAGGAGTTTGTTTACTCTGAGGCTGGCATGTGAGAACACACTCTCGGCAACCAGCAGCTTCTGAAGAGAGCCTTTTCCATATAAACTGAAATAATCCCAGGCCTTGCCATCAGAAACAGGCAGCAGTATCATAAGACCACACAACCAACCAGCCTGGAAATAACATTTAAGTCTCTGGTGTACCAATGGTTCCAGCTTAAAAGGCATTTAAAGGAAACAGGTTCATAATGCTCTTATCCAAATGGTGTAAACATCCATTAAGGATAGTTCAAAGTGCAAATGCACAGACTGAGAAAAAGCCTTTGACACACTTTGATATAACTTAGAGAGACAAACAATAATAAGGATAGAAGAGAGCACTTAGGAAGTAATTCAGTCCATGTTTGATCTCAGCACAAAATGACCTACATATGGCTATAGGTTGTATTTAAACTAACATCAGAGCGTTAAAATTGGTTTTATCTGGAATTGAAAGCTGAGAAACACAGCTTGGCAATATTTATTCTGGAAATATAAGGCAAATGCATTGTTCAGATAGCCTTCAGGTACAGCATTCAAGTGAAAAATACCTCCTCCTCTCAGCAGCACTGTAGGGAACAGTTACAGTACCTGCTCTCGTGACAGACAAGCGTCTCCCAATGTGCAACTAACAACAGGAACTGACTTCCAGAAGAAAGCGAAACACTTTTAAAGATCCCAAGGACTGTACTGTATCAGCCCAATATCCATAAGAATTCTCAGCATTGCACCATACTCGCACTTCTTTCCAATTACAGGGCTTTCAGTGAAGCCCAACACCTGGAAATCCATAGCACACCTTTAATGTGCAACTGCACAGCAAGCCATTAGTTGGTTTTCTCATTTGCACTGTACAAAAGCAGTGTAACAGGACCAATGCACCCACCTCGCGCACTTCATTCTCCTTCATAACGTGCCTTGTGATGTAGCGGATGGAATCCAGAGCTGCTTCCAAGGTGTTCCTGGAGGACTCTGAGCCATTCATGTTTGCTGTCTCCTCCTTCTGAGCAAAGTATCTATCCACATGACTTCTCATGCAGAGCAGCTTGGGAAGTTTGTGAAGAAATATCCTGCGAACCCAAGGAGCCATCGCGTTGTGCGTGGACGAGGAGCGGTGGTGGATGTTGATGGCAAACACAGTTATTACAATGGACAAGGTCACAAATATCATGGTGAACACCAAGTACTCTCCTATAAGTGGGATAACTTTGGAAGATGAGGGAATAATTTCTTCAATAACAAGAAGAAAGACGGTCAAAGAGACCAGTACTGAAGTGCAAAGTGAAATTTTTTCGCCTTCATTTGAAGGAAGATAGAAGACAAGGACGGTTAGAAACGAAAGCCCAATGCAAGGAATAATGAGAAACAAGGTGTAAAAAAGTGGCAAACGTCTGATTATAAACGAATATGTAACAAAAGGATACCAGCAGCATCCATCAGTCCTGTTCCCTTTGCTCCCTGTTGCAGTCACTATTTCCCATTCTCCGTTATCAAAAAAATCTCTTTTGTCGACATCGTAATCTTCCAGAATGAGATCAACCTGTGAGCCATCGTAAGTCCAGGACCCGAATTTCATCGAGCAGTTTTGGAGGTCAAAGGGGAAGAAGGTCACATCAATCGTGCAAGAGCTTTTATAGTTTGCTGGCGGAGTCCAAGCAATGGTGCCATCATATTTCACCACGGTTTTTGTGGATGTCCCCTCGAAACGTCCATCTGCACTGAAAGAAGAGAGTAACTGCATTTACAACGGGGAGCTGGGGGTGTATGCAAACAGGAAAATATGCTCTGTTACTGCCATTTCAGCTCTTTAGCCCTTTTCCCCCCGACAGCCAAAATTCTGTCTTCTCTTTTTTTTTTGTTAGATCTGAATCTCACATAGGTAAACAGCTTTGGAAGAGGGAAAAGTGTTTTTAAGTAATGAAACACTTTGTGCAACTTTCCGTGATCCAAATGACTTATGAATGGATTGTAAAACCCCTGACCTCTAACAGCATGACCCAACTGTGGTGTTTCTATTAGTCATGCAGCATAAGTACTTTTAAATTCAGCCAAATCATAATTATCAAAGGAAAAAAAGTCATGAAACAGGTAAAATAATACTTGTGTGCCACATCCAAACTTGAATTTACAATCACTGCAACAGCCTCCTATCCTGACTTGACAAGTCAGGAAATACAAAGCACTGTATATGCACCTGAACTGAGCAGAAAGGCTAATCCAAAAGTTACTGCTTCTGATGTTTGTTGATTTTCAAAAGAGAAAAACCAAACAACCCAAAAACGACACAATCCCTCCCTTACATTTGAGTGTACTTAATTTTCATTCCATGCTGAATATGATTTGCAACAGCATAAATCAGTTGCTTCCCTCCCATCACTTTACACTATTTGTAGGCAGCATTGTGCAAGACCTTCTCTTCTAATGAAAAAAAAGAGGTTACATGAAGAAATGGCAATAAACTTTTTAAAGGGACAAGAAATTCGAAGCAGAGCAAAACATTTAGCATTTAACATGGCAACAAAGTCCATCTGCATTCAGAGGCAAATTCTTCCACACATGCCTAGCTCTACTAAACACACACACGTGTCTATCCAATGAGCCTCCCAGAACCAGCCTGGACAGAAAAGTCAGACAATAAATGCATTTTCTATGCAAAGATTCCAATCTTACTTGTCATACAGCACGATATCTGGAATCCAAATAGAATCTGATGGGACACGAATAGATGTTATTCCAGCATAGTCGTCAGGATTCCACCTTAATTTTACATCTATCCATTCCTGTGGATATGTGAGATGTAAAAATCTTTATTATTGGGAAGTGGATTTAAGCAAGGCAACACCAGACAAAAACAAATAACAAGGCAATTCAAAACAATCAAACTGGCTTCTAAAATGTATATAAAGCTATTAATTTGCTGAACAGACAAGTAGTTGCCTCACCCAGGATTTGTTCTCTGTTACAAGAGCCACTTGACGGTATTTCTGTACAGAACTTGAGATATGAAGGTCCTTTTCCATGTATACATAAGCAAGGGCTATTATAACGTAATTTAATTGTACAAATTAGATTTGAAAAAAGCTTGTTCTGAATCAATACCAAACACTGGGAACTAATCAGAAGCAATTTAGACATTTTCATCATACCAAAAAAAAATCAGGATACAACTCTTAAAATGCCTTTGTTCCTATTTCTACCAGTAGCACTACAAATAGCACCATTAAAAGCACAGTAGATTTTGGTAATTTTATACTTGAACTAAAGGCTCAAGAGGAGGAATTGAAATTTCTAAGAATTCACAATAAAAGAGAATTTTAAGAACATATACAGGCCAATTCTTATTTTATTTGAAGCGGTTCAACAGCAGGAAGATCTGCAGAAACTATTAAGGAGAGCACAAAGTGTTTTCATCAACACATTGCCATCTCATATTTGCTGAATAGCCTCGGAGTTCCCTTGAAAACAAAAACCTGGCCTCACACTACAGTTACTGGGAAAGAAGGGAATGGGAAACAACAGGGAAAAACCAAAACAAAGCAAGAAAAATCCAACCAACCAAACGAAAAGGAAGCAGCCCAAACAAACCCAGTAAGTGCCAAGGGGGTCTGCAAACATTCTTCTAAGGCAAATCAACAATGACTTGTGAGCAGCATTTCCCAAGCTAATACTGACAATTAAGTTTAGCACTGGCCTCTGATTATTATAAAGCTTGAGGCTTTTTCCTGCCCAAACCCCAATATTCTGAAGAGGAACAAAACATTTCCTTATAGCACACATATGTAACTTTGAAACTGAAATGCCTCTGTAATGTTTATCTGATAATCTCAAATATGCCACAAGAGAAAGACCTCAAAACCATTTTACACAACTACATCAACCCATACTTTTCTTAATAAAGCTTTTGAATGAAAACTTTTTGTACTGAAGCAGCAACTTATGTTTGGATACATGTATCTTGGTATATTAAATGGCCATATCAGATCTCTCTCAATTTTGTGAATTTTTATTTACCTTTTTTGTGTGTTTGTTATGCTTTTTAAGAGGTTTGTAACAATTAGTCCTTTAAAGCATTTCTAGGGACATTTTACAAAGATACTGTCTGAAATAGAAATTCATGTAGCAACTGGGTTTTTTTAAATACACAATTAGAAAAGTTTCTTCCAAATTTGGCTTTGCAGTTATGAAGCTTCAGAATTTTCCATCAGTATTTCACACATACCTGTTTCAACCACACATTTGTTGTCATCAATTGATTTTTCTCATCCTACAAAGAAAAGCATGTGTTACAAAAAATAACCTGCACAGAACATTCATAGTAAATAGCTGGTTTAGCTCTCAGAGGTCTGTAATTTAAAATACCAAACACTCTTCTGAAAGCATTCCAATCACTCAGCATGTTTATAGGAGAACATCGCACATCCATCCACTGTGCATGCTTTTCTTACACTGATAACAGGATTAATCTGCTGCATTTAAGCCAAAACATGCACAATTATTTCATGTGCCACTATGCTCCAGAACGTTGAAGTTCGCGGCAAAACCCCAAACAACTTCTTGGCTATACATACCACGTCCACCAGCTGAGAGATTGCAAGGCCAAACTTGATTTTGATTGTGTCATTCAAGCGCTCCACTGGACGAACCCACCTCTGATAGTCCTCAAATAAATGCTTAAACAAACGATCTTCACTCTTAGCAATGAAGGAAGGTTCAGACACACCTATAAAAAAACAAGGAATCTATTACCCCTGGTTTAAGTGAACAGTGTACATCTGCACTCTTGTATCCAAAGAGTTAAGCTTCTCATGTCATCCCTCTTCTCCAGGAGCACAGCCAAGGTCCTGGAAGAAGAATTTTATGAAGTTACCTGGTTTTATTGCCATCTTTATACCACTATCACACTTTTAAGACCTGTGAGTCAAGAACACTGAGGCAATTTTAGTAGTAACAAAGGCAAAATGCACGTTACCACTTACCTGGTTCCACGCAATTATGGAACTCCTCCAAAACTGAAAGCTCATCTACGAGGACTGAAGTTCTGTCATTCTCAAAACAAGGTGGTCCTTTGAAAAAACCTACATCCACACTATACAGGTGTGTGGTATATTGCATGACTTGCAATCCAGTTTGAAACTTCAGTGTCTTCATGTTTTATATATTATTTCCTCTAATGTTTGGACAGATCTATCATGTATAAACTTTGCTGCACTTGTAGAGCATTTTCCCCCTCACACTGTTTTGTAACTTAAATGCTTATGCAAATCCATTTCCCAGTCTATTCTCCACCAATTCTGATGTTATATCGATTGAAAAGCACATCTCTAGTTCTTTTCCACAGCACTGAAAGAGTAATTTCAGTGCCTGGAGACTGATGATGGAAACAGCCAAAAATCTTTGTACAGCTTACAAGTGGAAACTAAATGTCTTCTTTTGTGTCCTGAGAGAATGGCAGAGCTTTTTCGGGGGGGCAGAAAGCACTGTAGATGTAGAAACTGCATTCAGAGAGCAGCCTGGCCTCAAAAAGATGTATGTAAGCTGTCCTAAAGCACCTCATCAAGCACAGCTGTCCTTTACCTTTGGGACTCCACAAAAGATTAGGGTTTTACCAATGTGGTGTTGCTGAAGTGTATCAGAAACACCCCTGCTACACACAAAGGCAAAGTTTAAGGTTGCTCCATTATGAGAACCCATGAGCTGAACAACAAGTGAAGGAGAAACCTGGGGAAGATACAGAGGGGAGGGAAAAAAGGCAAGATCAGTGTCCAGAGGAGTAACTCAGAACAGCAGCGTGAGAGACCTGAGGGTGGCCACTGCCTCAACAATCAGCACACACCACCTGGAACGGAGGGGTCTCCAATTCCCGGGCAAAAGTCACAACAGCCACCAGAAAACACAAACAGATGCTCCAGACAAAGATTTTTACTACTCACCAAGATCTGAACTGACCGAAACTAATGCCAAAAAAAAGATCCAATAATTAATACCATCACTTTAAGGGACAGAGTGAAGTTTGCCACCATCTCTTTTTAATGCTGATTTAAAATATTTATACCATTACATAAATGTATGGCATGACCTCTCCAGAAATCATGTGCTCACTAACAGCATCCATCTAAAAAAAGATATATCAGAAAGAGAAAAGCAGCAGAAAATGTCATAAACAGATTAAAACCAGACCATCATCCAGACAAGGGAGAGATTTAAAAGATTAACAATATTTCGTTTGGAGAGGAGGTAAATTTAGTCAACGTAACAGAAGTAGACCAAGTAGTGACAACACAAGCAGAAAAAACACTGGTTGTATTTAATCTTTCTCCTAAAAGAAGGTAAAGGAAATAAAGCACCAATTAAAGGCAGCATAAACCATGTCAGTTTGAGGTTCATTACCTTCGACATTCAGTAAATCAGACCATTAGGACTAGGATTCTACGATTGCCTGGGGTTACTCAGCTCTGTATCAGGCTGAGGGTATCAGTTCTCATTCCAACACAAGCAGCAAAAGCTGCCTCAGAGTTTGACCAACAGTGACTTCCGTTCATTGCAGAGCTTGGCTAACCCTGTTTAAGCCATTAATTCAAGCTGGCCTAGCCTAGCTCTGTGTGCCTGCAAGCACTGCAGCCCAGACAACTGAGACAGGCAAGCTGAGTTTTTAAGTTCCCTCTCATTCATCAAAGTGTGGCGGCAGCAGCAGCAGCAGCTCTGCTGTGCTGCAAAGGCTTCATTTACAGATCCTTGGGACAAAACACTCAAAGCACTGGAAAGCCCACCAAGGCAATTCCCTGCGTTCTGCACTGCAGCTTTGGGGCAGGCCAGCACGAGGATTTTGACTGGAACCAGTTACTACTCTTTAAATACTCCTATTTTTTAGATTCTAACCGGATTTTCTCCGAAATGTCATAGTAGGAGCAAAACCAAAACGTAGCTCAAGGAGCAGGATCAGCAAAGGGGGAGCAGCAGGACTCCTTTTTCCTCCAAATCTTACCATACACTAACACGATGCCGACTGGACCTTGCTGTGGGCCAAATCAACATCTGGGGTTTAGGACGGTTCATTTTTCTGCTTCAAAACACAAATCCGTATGTTCACAGTGTATTTCATTTGTTCACAAGCCTGCTGTTCTTGGAGCTGTATTATTTGCACTTGCTCTACAATTTGACACCTTCCCATTTCAAGGATGTGGGGTGTGTAACAGCAAAGATCACACGGGCAGCTCGTGTTGTACCACTGAACACACCTCAGGTGGACACATCAAAACTCACAGGACATAAGGGATCCAGGAGCAGAAGGCTGCACACATACAAGTTACCCTCACAACTATTAGGTTAAAATACATTTATTTTAATTGGTTCAGTATATCCTCGTTAGCCAAGGAATTTTCCTGATTTGTAACTAGACGCAGATTTGCCAAGTCCTACATTTTACAGGCACCCAAAAGAATGCTTCCTGAAGACACAACTTAATTTCTCCATTTCCACATCCCCACTTCCTGAATTATGGATGGTTTTGTGTATGTTTCAGCCTAATGTTTCATAACTACTTGATGTTTGTATTAGCATTAATTCCATTTCCCTTCTCTGGTTACAACTCTCAGCTGAATTTCTTGTACAATTCGAGGCTGAGGATGCAGCTGGATATTCTCTCTGCATTCACTGACCTTGAAGCAATGCAGAGGCAAAGATGCACTTTCACCATTTCGGTGTTCCTGTAAGATGACCTCCCGTGCAACGACACAGCATTTCAGGGTGGGTGTTGTTTCCAGATCAAGCTTCTCTTAAAACACAGCAACTTCTAAATGGGGACACGTTACTTGACTGCTTTTATATACATACACATCTTTTATCAAACATTTTACACTCAGGCCTACAGTATACTCACTGATCTATCACAATGACTATTATTTACTAACAATATAATAACAAATAAACAATTTACTACAATTACTACAATACTACAATTTACTAACAATATAATAACCCTAATTTTTTCTTTTTTTTTCTGCTCACAGAAATATTCCTCCTTTTCAATATTTCTGGTTATTAAGAAGCTGGTGCATACTGGTCTATAAGAGACTGCTTATTCAAAGGAGAGACCCACAAGGAGGCTGGAAATGGTAACACTGCATTAAGAATTAGCAAAAACAAAACAAGTAATCACCCCTAACTTGCATATTTTATTTAACAGGACCATTCAACTAATTTGTTAAATAGACTGCATGTGTTTAATTTCTCTTTTCTACGTGTCTATACAGTTTTAATATTACAATAAAGGGTGTGATTCTTAGTTACTCTTTGTGTTAACGTCGATAAAAAAATGGTGAAGGACGGGTGACAAGCAGAAAAAACGAACAGAAGAGAAGAAAACAGGTAAAACACAGTCAGTGGCTTAAGGCAGCAGTCTGCTGGTTGGAGAGAAACAGAAAGAGGTTAAAACCTATGACTAGCAAGATTAGCAGACAAACAACCCAGAGCACAATCTCATACTAAATCAGATGGCAAGAGATTATGGAAGCATCACCCCTGCCCCTCGGTCTATGCACTAAAATAAACTTGGAAGGTCTGCAGCCTTTGGAGGGCAGTTCTAAGCTTTGCCTGTCTTCGCATGGCTTCATTTTTGGTGGGGCTGAGTAACCTCTGCAGTGCCAGGCAAAGGCAGCTCCCTCTGTTGTTCAGTGATAAATCCCAGGGACGAGGTTTACGTCATTATTTGCACCTTAAACCCTTCTCACTCCCTCTGTGTGGGATTCCATGTCAAGCAAAAAAAAAAAAAAACCCAAACCCCCTAAATCACATAAGGTGCTGGGTGGCCTAAATTTTAATTCTGCACAAAGGAAACAAATGTTTATGCACAAAGCAGAATAATTATTCAAATTGTTTTAAGGCCTGAAGTAGCTGGAGGACACTTTTGACAAAATGGCAAGTAAAAATTCTAATTAAACACTTGATCCCAGACAAAACTGTATTTAAAGTTCAGTTCCACCATTTCCTCCCTAAGCACTTAACAAACTTCTTTTATTGAAGTACTTTGAAAGAATGACTTAGAAAATAGGAGGAAGAGTTACATGGGCCTCAGATGCATCAGCAGCGTGACAAAACACGTCCATGTCTATTCATCTTATTAACATTCT
Organism: Sclerurus mexicanus; assembly: GCA_013396755.1. Lineage (NCBI taxonomy): Eukaryota > Metazoa > Chordata > Aves > Passeriformes > Furnariidae > Sclerurus > Sclerurus mexicanus. The sequence goes on along the minus strand of VWZF01006058.1, from coordinate 3,711 downwards.
CAGGTCAAAATTGCACTTGTGCTGCTAATGGCAGACTTTTAAATGCTGTAGATAAATTACAAAAGTGTTATTCTTTTGTAAAACCCATCTTATTACATTGTTTCTTACTGTACCATGATGGGATTAAATTTCTTAGCATCTTAATATGATTTAGTAGAACAATCCTTTATAAGAATTACCAGTGAAATATTCAGTGTTACAGCTTTACCTCAGATGTATTTTCATAAATATTTGTTTGTTTTTAAATGAGAGAAGACCACAGCCCATGTTTCTATAAATAATCAGCTCTCTTTGAACTCTATATTCCTCTGCGCTTCCTTAGCTAAAGTGTCTGAGAACCCCACTGGGATTGCAGGTAAAATGTTGGTCCTTATACATTAAACAGAGCAGTTCAAAGCATTTTCTAATTGATACAACCGAGTGCTAATGATCTCAGGTTTTCTTTGCATCACTGCTTGGTGCATTTTCAAAGCAGGTCCATGAGGAAAAGGAAAGGGTCTCTTTTAAAAGCCTAATATTAAGATGTAGATTCAGAGGTCCTATATATATTACTAATGCACATTTATAACCATGTACCATTATAATGAAAAAGAACACTGCTAAGGACAATAAACATTGCAAAATACCCACACCTTGCAGTTAACATTACATTCTTTAACTGTGTGCTATCATAACATACGGACTATTATCCACAAGTCTAACTACAGCTAATAATTGTCTTACAAACCTGGAAGGTGAATGAATACATACAGTAGCCCTGCTTTCAGCACACTCATGTATTTGTTGAGATGATCTTCCACCACGAATTCATTAAGTAGGAAATGTATGTATCACAGTAAATGAAGTGCAAAATGGAAGTTTTATTTCTGCACTGGCTCCCCCCTCCCTTTTAAAAGGATCATGACTCACTTTCTGCATGGGCTTCAATTTTTTGGCCTACTTTTCCTTCCACGCTTTAGCAATTGCCAAGGATCCAATCACCAACAGTCAAGCGTTTAATTAACAGCTAGCATTTAGAAAGATCAAAATCACCTCTTCTAGGATGTCTGTAAGCCAAAGCAGCATTACTAACTCTATTCAATCTACTGAACAAAGGTCAGAAAAGCCAGCTGCTACATTCTGAACTTCCCAGAACTATCTTTTTCTCCCCTACTTAAAAAATAAAGCCAAACCCCATCACTCCACCTTCATGCATGAAAAGGTGGCTTATACAGGGCTTTCAAGTTACTGGGAAGATTTCTGCCTTCTCTCCTACCCAACACATCAACCTCTAGCAAACCAGCAGCAAAATAAAATTAATTTACTGGACATGAAACTATGAAGAATTTGAACTGCAACACTGCTTAGCACTTACCAACATGCACAGAGGTACAACAGTTGCCCTAGAAAGCAGGGAAGACGTCTCTTACCAAATTTAAAAGATTAAAGTTCCACCTTCATAATTGTAAATTAGAATTAAACTATCCCCTAATAACTTAACATCAAGGTATAATTACGTCCAGTATTTTTGGACGCATTCAAAAGTTTGCTTAGTGACAGCACAATATCCTGCCATGTCGTCTGCAATGAAACAAGCAATAGATACGGACGGCCAGTCTTTAGATGAAGAGCTAACTGGAGCACAAAGCAGCCCTTTCCGAAGAGCTGTGCTGTGGATCCCATGCACTCTCTGGTGCTCCAGCAGCAGCCTCCTGGCTGACAGCCCCCTGCAGCACTGACTGCAGCTCCGTGGCACGGCACAGCACCCACTGACACCGCCGGGCCGCTCTGGGATCCCCTGCCTGCCCAGCAGCCAGGGCACAGCTGCCTCAGGGGAACACCTCTGTCACTCTCAAGTCGGGAGGAGTTTTTCCGTAACAGATCGAGGATTTGGTCATCTCTCTTTATACCACGTTTAATCATTTCACTGATTGTTGACCTGTCAGTAAGGACTGAAGGTCCTCAGTGCGAAGGCAGCACTGAGGGATGCTGAAAACAAGCAGCAAACAGAGTGTTTACAAGCGCAGAGAGCACAAGGAGAAACAGGAAGAACAAGTATGTAGAATCTTATAAAGTAGAAGCATTTAGACATATAAATTTAGAGGCTGTGCATCACACAAATCGACAGTTTATGGAAATAGGACACAGGCCGGGGCTTCTCACAAGTTGCCAGTCTGTTACCTTCTGCCACAGGAGCATTTTGCCCACCCAGCTTGATTCCAGTCTTGGATACACCAAAACACACAACCCTACAGCTCAGAGAAATCAGAGACTCTGTACAGAAATCAGAGACTCTGTACAGAAATCAGAGAGTCTGCTCAAAACCAGATACAGAGTAGGAGATTTCAGAACATATAATACCACCCAAAAACCAGGGTTTACCTTTCTAAAAAGTGGGAAACCATGCAAGTACCTCCTTCTACAGATCAACACCAACATTTGTCCACAAATCAATGCTCATGTTTTAATTCCTAAGAATCCCTAAAGAAAGCACACAACATTTTAAGAGAAAAGCCACAAGAAACCCATGCAGGTGGGAAGGTTTGCAGGCTCCTGTTGGGCAGGGAGAAGGATCTGCTCTGTTAAAATGGGGGCACGAACTCCCAAGGAAACACTATCACAGGTCTGCATAAAGGTGCTTGTTAACCTCAGTTCCATTTGGACAGTTAAGTCTCACTGTTAGTTTAAGCTTCAGCGCAAGGAACAAAACTTATAATTTGATTGTATTTTAAATCAGCAAGCATTTTGCCTCAACAATTCAGACTTATCCAAGATAAAGTGTTAATTCACAAATAAAATACTAATAAAAGGAAACACCAAATTAATTTACAAGCAGTCATCACAAATTTTATTTTACAGCAAACAAATTGTGAAAAGAAAATTCTATCCTCACTATGTACGATCAGTTCTCAGTGAAGTCAAAACTGCTGGGTTGTGCCAAAAGGCAAAATTTGGCTTAACCTGACTGTGGGTCATTCCATGTAGTCTTATAAATAATATAATGTAACACAATGATTTTGCCCAGTAAAATCTTCTCTCGTGATGAAAAACTCTACTTTTCCAAATGCTGAGACAAAGAATAACCTTTTAAATCACATTCAGCAATAACAGACTATTTGTCAGCTGAATTAAAACCGAGACATCAACACAATCAACTTTCCATAAACCATACTTACAACCACTTTTTCAATGCTGAGTTAATATTTAAAAAGGGTCAGATTTATTTTTCATTCATTTTCTTTCTGCCTGTAAATACGGCAGTTATGGCACGAAGACATTCTGCAAAACTCCTAGCGATGTACCCATAAATTATATAAAAGCAATGTTTTGAAACAACTGTTTCTAAATCAATCTTCGACAAGTGATTTTGCTCCTTTAATCTTTGTGTAATTCTATAAACACTCCCAGCTTCACATGCTATTTTACATCCTTCAACTCGGAAAGTTACATCCTGATTGAATTATGAGGCTGCCTCTTTTGAAGTCAGAGAAATAATGCATGACCAAACTAAAAAGAGTTCTGTTACAAATTTCTAGGAGGGTTGTTTCTAGGTGCAGTCGCATCCACACGCAAAACTGCAATTACTAAAACATATTCTGAAAGTTTACCCCCGTACCAGCTGCAGACACAAGGAGCACACACAAACCTACAACTGCACCTCTGCTTGGTAAGTGAGCAGAGTTAAAACTGAAAGCTATGGCACTTGAAGTCTTTAAATATATATATATATAT
>VWZF01006057.1:480105-497057 GCA_013396755.1 Sclerurus mexicanus | reverse complement strand
AAAAAAAAAGAAAAAAAAAGTTAATCCTATTCATATGTTATTCATTGTGTGAAATTAAAGGAATTCAATTCAGTCTAACATGAGTTGTGAATTCTTTTGTCTTATTTTCCATCTGTTTCCCATCACTAAGGAGTTTAATAGCTTTTGGGATACTAATACCATGCATTCACAAGCCCTCTTTATGGTAATGGAGAAAAACATGCTTCAGTTCTCTTCTTTTTTTCTTTTATTATTTTTTATTTTATTTTATTTTTCCCAGAATATTCTTAAAAGTTAAAAATGGACTGTGCCATGAGCCCCACGGTCAAAAGGGGGTTTCACACTTTAGCGCTGTGCCTGACACTAAATGAACAGAAACATCTCCGGTCCAAATTGTCTCCCCGGGCACCAGTAGGACTTGCCACCCAGGTGGGATTTCCACTCCAGAAGCAGAGCGAGCATCCCTCTCCAGATTGCTGCTGGGAAGGCAGTCCCAGGGGCTGGGTTATGGACAAGGGGGTGACAGGAGCCAACCCTGTCCTCACTGAGCATCAGAGACGAGGGGCTGTAGGCCAAGGGGTATTTTCCGTTCTGTGAAGCCTCATGCTGTGACTGTGGGACTGAGCCCTGCCTGTAGCACGGTTTTAAGTTTCTTTTCCAAGTTGCTGCTGGGAGCAGTCAGCTAACATTGTACAGTCAGCCTCAACATCATCCACAAGTTCCTCTGCAGCAATGCCAGATTTCATCTTTTTCCTCATTCTCCTCCAAGATAGTCCACCACCTTCCCCAATGGCTCAGCAGCCTGGGCATGGAAATTTAAATCTCATCTCCTCGAGAAGTCAGCAATGCTCAGGCAGGGTAGATACCTTAATGTCCTCTCATATTCTTCCCTTCTGAAGCTTCCTGGGAAAGGCTGGTCTCAGTGGAACCAGCTCATCCAACTGCAAAGACGACTCCTAGATTGCTGTTTTGACAGCTGTTGCTTCATGTTACTTTGATAGAGCTACTCCAAAGATCTCAAATATGATGGGGCTTTTTTTTTTTTCCTCTTCTTTCCTCTCTCTCTCTTTAATGTATGCATAGCCCCAGCTTTTAACAACAGTTTGCAAAAGTGATGACATCTTCTCTCACTGTTTTTTATCAGGATCTGTGATGTACAAGCTACTGGTCTCCAACTCTAACCACATTTTATTAAAAGGCCTGCAGTAAGGCTCCCTTGGATGCGTCTGTGAACTGTCAAGTTTTGTGATTGCTGCTCCAGCATCTCAGGACTGTTCTCTCCTCCTGCCAGCTCTTTTCTGAGATTTCGCTCTCATCACCGCTGCTCCGCTGTACTTCAGTGGTGCCACCTCGTAGCCATGATGTAGCACTGGGGAGGAAAGTTGGGGATGCTGGTTTCTCTCACTGGAGGGACCAGGGCATTGGGGACTCCATCTCTGTTCCTGCTTTCTTGCCTCTGAACTCTTTTTTTCACCAGACTGCTGACACCATGTAGTGTCAGATGACCATACTCCCCACCAGTCACCTCCTGGGCAGGGAGGATCTTTGGTCATCATCCCACCCCAGTCTGCTTTCTCAGGGTCAAGTCAGATTCTTTGTAGGATCCCTCTGTGACTGTTCCATCTGCTAACTAGTCCAGCACACTCTGCTCCTGTGGATTGAACCACCTCTAATGAAAATCTTAGAAAGTCTTAGAAACAAAGTTTAGGAAACTCACAAGCTCTGGTAGGCTGCCTTCTCTGGATGGCCTCCAGTGGGCCCTGAAATACTGTTCTCTCATCTCAGTTTGCACGGGTTCAGTGTTTTCCAGATTAACTTGGAATACTTTCACTATTAATCTCTGCCCTGAAATAATTGCAAATAATGAAAACCTCAAGTGTGCTGGAGAAATAATGTCATTTTCTGATTACCCTCCTTTTTCTTCTGAGCATCCTTAGCTCATAAAAGTTGTGAAGCTCTGTTCAAACCTTCTTTGGCCCTCCTCCATATTATTGGAGTTTGAATTTATGAGGGAATTTCACACTCCACCCTCAAGGTGTGGATAAGGAGATAAGTGCTGTCCCTTGGAGCAAAGTATGACCTTAATTCACTTTTGATAGTGGAGGATGTTTGTGTTCCCTGAGGTGAGGAGACTGACCAAGGGGATCTTAACTCATCTGCAGTGGGCAAAGGTAAGCCTCACCCTTAGCCCCACTTGTTCTCATGGTACCATTTCCCACCAGACTCCAGAGCTCTCTCACATGTTGACTTTATTTTAGTTGCTGGAGATGTCTGCAGCTTGTATGCAAGTTGTGTGAGCTCATGACAGGATTACTTGGTGTTCTGTAAGACAAAGCATGCACATAATTTTAGAAAAATGCTACTGTTACTGACTAAGTAGAAAAATGTTCCAGTGACTTTGAGGGGATCAGTGGCAAGACCCTACTCAAAGGCCTTCAGCACACACCATCTGGCAAACTCTAGAAAGCAAAGGGAAGCAGAGATGTCAACCTAAAAAAATATATGTTTGGCCTTTTCGGAACATTTCGTGAACCACATAACTGGTTCATTAACAGAGGGTTTCAGAGCTAATAGCAGTCAAATTACAATAAAGAGTGGTGTATAAAATAATCTATGCATTCTTTTTACTGGGAGCTGCAGGAATAACTGGTGTGAAAGCACCATGGGAGTTGTAAGGGGACTTTGACCAAATGCTAGTGCAATCATAAGTCATTTCAGTATGACAACCAACTTTCTTTGTAACACAGAGCAAAACACACTGGTTCACATTCTCAGCTTATGCAGATCAGCACTATCCATTTCAAATGTGTTAAAGTAATTTGCAGGAGCAAAAGATCTGTTTTCATTTTGTTCATGGGAACTATTTATCCCAAAGTGGCTTTGGAGAGCCGATAGTTAACAGGATGCAGTAAAAACTACTGTTGTTTGTTGCCTGTAAGAAGTGCCATATTGAGAAAACAGATCATGTTAAAGATTCAAGTGTTTGGAGAACTGGTTCAGCAGCACCACTAGCTAAGTCACCACAGTTTCATTGGAGGTGTGGTGGAAGGAAGAGAGCAAAAGAAGTGGAGAGTCTTTGGGAAAAAGATGAAACATAGTGTTCTATGAACTAGGTAATTATTTAAGTATTAATATCTACTTCCTGTGATGCTGTTGTGCTACAAAAATAATCTGAAAGAAATTTCCATATCCTAAAAATCTTGGAGTTTCTGTCCTGATAAGTCAAGCATATATGAAGACCAGTGTTTCTTCTGCAATGCTGAAATGTACGTTGTATGGCATCTCTTTGCCTCACAGGATTTATCCCTTTCTGAGGCTTCTCCAGCCAGTGAGGGAAAGCATAGAGCAGGGATCCTACTCTCTCTATACTTTTCCAGTTTACTTGCTCCAGAAGAAGGGGAGAAATCCCAAGTAAAATTGTTTGATTGTACCTGAAGAACTTTTGAAAGGCATGAAGAATTTCTTGTGTGTCTCCATTCCATTCCCACGTGTGCTCATATCTGGCAGTTCCACAAGTATGGTTGGTAAATAATGCTCCAATAAAATTGATAGAATTTTTATCTCAAAGGGAACAAAATTCCCACCTTATCTCCCTGATTTAGCATGCTACAATACTATTTGTGGACTCTAATAGCTCTGGTGTCTTCTACTTGCCTTTCCTGACATTCTGTTTATATTCTCAAAGAACAAGTATATCTAGCAGAAAATTAGTTAAAAAGGGCAAACTGCAAGGACCTTTGCAAGGCAAGGAAGAAAGCACATGAAGAGCTTTAGAGGGTGACCATTTTTCAGAGCATGGCAAGAACACAATTAAAGAAGAGATGAAAAGTGATCTCGTAAGGAAGCAAATGATGATGTGGCAGAGCTGTAATGAAACTAATGGCAGAGGAGGGCACTGCTTAGTTTTCTAGAAGACAGGAAAAAATAAAACAGCACACTTGAAAGGGAAGCAGTGAGTTCAGAAACACAAAAGGGCATTCACTGAATATAGGGAGAGGCTGGAGGATATGAAGATTTAGGTCATGGAGAGAGTATAAAAATGGACCTTGCGACAGAAGATGGAACAGGCAGCCTGCTTGCTTACCGAGACTTCATTGCTGCTTTCTAAGCTGACACAGCACTCCTCATTTATCCTCATTAAACAGCTACCATGAGGGCATAGTTAGTGACCATTAGCCCTTAATTTTCTCTCTCTAAACTGCAGATAAATAGCTAGCTACTGCAAGAAGTAAAACTTTCTTTGCTTGAATTATTGATACTTGCAGTTTCCCAAACTCCTGGTCAGGGATCAGCAAACGACAACAAAGGTCTGACAACAGACAGCAGTTGTACAAAAGTCTGCTTACAAAGATGATAATTTGAGGAGGTGCCCTTTCTGATTAAATGGACTTAGTTGCATTTACTTCAGAGATAATATAATAATGTCTAGGTGCTGTTGATCCCATACTTCTGGTCTAGTGGAAGGTGTCCCTGCCTATAGAAAGGGTGTTGGAATGAAATGATCTTTAAGGTCCCTTCCAACACCTACCCCAAATATCTGAGGATCAAATATTTACACTTGTTTCCTGTTTCAGCAACTTACTTTCTCATGGGGATGGAAGGAGCTTTGTGCCCAAAAACAAGGCACTCTGCTGTCCTATTTATTAGAGAAGGCAACCAAAACATGGTCCACATCATCCAAGTTGTACAGCACTATCGGATGCCTTCATTTTGAAGTCCTACACATGGATCTGTGGTTTCTGAATATCCCTAGAAGAAGGTGTGGTTTTAGTTTAGCATCCTAATAGAGCCAAACTTTCCAAAACTTGTATCTTGGTGATTTTTGTGCAAGTGTGAATAAAGTAAAGATGAAGAATTTAGCTGAAAGCCAGACTTTAGGTTTCTGCTCAGGACAGCCTGAGAAGGTTTTTTGTTTTGTTTTGCCTTCAAATGGTGTTTCACCAGAATGTTATCTCCAGAATTGCTGTGGTGACCCTGAGAGACCAGGTTCCATCAGCCAAGAACAATTTTGCTTTTCTTAATGAAAAAAAAACGGGTGAGCAAAGAGGCACGGACTCCCTGGGGTCTGAATTGCTGTCATCTCAATTCAGAAAATCCCATTATCATATGCTTATGGAAATTCAGGGCATAATATAAAGAAGAACTTGTGTTTAAGCTTTGCTTTAGCCCCACTGACATCAATATGATTTAAACACTTTAAAATTAAATAGATGATTAATTGCTGTTACAAGAACGAACATTTACCTGGCTTCCAATTCCAACACCTAGTCCCACTCGGCCAAGCTGAAATTTAATTATTTTATTGAGTGGAAACAGGAATCAATAGACTCCTGTTTTAAACAATCTCACAAAGTGTTCCTAGCCCCAGGCCTCAGTTTACCATGAGTAGTCCTTGCATATATTGAAGGACAATTTGTTAACCTTACCAAAAGGCTGTGAACTCCTTGTGGGAAAGGTGCAGCTTGTATGAGAGAACATACTTATCAGGACTTTAATGACAGGGCATTCTCTCCAAGTCAGCTTCTTTCTTTATTTCTTTTAACCATGAAAAATGAGTCCGTGTCATTTTCGCAGCAAAGTGAAAATGAATCTTTAAACCAGGGCGAAGGTTTCTTTGTCCTTCTTTACCGAAGTCATATGTTTCTGTCAATCCTTCATTTCCTGAAAAAAAAAGCAAACCTAAAAAACCAACCAAACAAAAAAACCCCTGAAATTATTTATTTTATCAACTTTCTATAAATAGTTCTCAAGCACATTTGTTCACATTGAGTGGGTTTCTGAAGATACAAGCTATGTATTTTTGGATCAGTCATCTATTTATGTCTTCACAGATAAGGATGTCCCAAAAGTGATAGATGTCTGCTCTGACTGTTTTCATATTCAGATCATAGACTGGGCAAGGACACTGTGGCTGAAAGACTGGAGGTGAAGCATAAATGCAGTGCTCCATTTGCCTTGGATTCAAACGCTGAAGGGGAAAAGAATCTGAAGCCCCTGACATGGCTAGAGAATCCTGAATTCCTTCTTGCTAGGTTTCTAGAATTGTATATGTGGAATCTTTTTGAGAGTTATTGCATGCACATAAATCCAATGGCCTTTTCCAGGCTTAGTCAACCTGTGTTTCTGCCTCTGTTCCAGGAAGTGGTAGCTTTGAAAGACCATATCAAAGTAGTACATTGTGTTTCCTGCACATCCTGCTTTATTGGAGGTTAATTCCTTCTGACGCATGCAGTCTGCTGCTGCCAATTAAGTCAAATGTATTTTACGCTTTACTTTTCTGTTGCCTTACAGGCTTTTGTTGGAAAATATTTAATAAATAAAACTTGCCAAACATTGTTAAATGACACAGTCTGATGATTTGGAATAAACATCCAGACTTTAATACATCAGAAGGGTGGAGAGAGGGGAGGACGAAACTCTAGAACAGCACCCAGATGGATGCCAACCACACAGCACCCAGCCACCAACCACAGAGTTAATCTCTGAATGTTGTGAAAGCAGAAAAAGGGACCCCAGGTCAAGCAAAGTGTTGTTTCTCATGCAGTGAAACTACAATGTTCTTTGGTAGAGGAGGATGAAAACGAACTGCACTGGAAGAGAGTTACAGATACAGGACCAAACAGACTCTTCCATTGTAACCCCATCTCTGACACTTCACATTTTCCATAATTTTGTCATGGTGTTTATTGCTATTTTCTGCTTCTGTGAGTGATCTCCAACTCAAGTCTTTCAGGCTTTAGAGAAACAGCTGGGACTGCTCAGGCTCAAGTTCAGATAAGGGAAAGTATATTCACTCAGGGCCAACTGAGGCATCAAAATACATGAAAACCCATCAGATCTTCTGAATAAAATAGATTTATTTATTTATTATTAAGAGCAGTGGTAAACTTAGAAATACCAAGTAGCTGCACTCAACACTAAGGTACTGCTGTGGCAGGAGACACTGAGTTGAGCTCCCGGGTGAGATTTCATTCTAACTGGAGAAGAGAGACAGAAGCAGCAGAAATTCAGTCAAGATGAAGAAGCATCCCAGGAGAGTTGACACTGTATATCAGCGACACCATGTATCAGCTGAGAACACAACTTCAGGTTCCTGAATGGGATCGTGATCCTTATGCCCATGACTTTACTGGAAAATTTTGGACCAAATTTCAGAAACAAAGTCAAGGCCAAAGGAAAAGAGATTTCTGTTCTTTTTATTTCGTAACAACAGAAAAACCTAACATAGACAGCTTCCCGTGGAGCAATTGCACCATACTTTACCCAAAATGACACTTGTAGATCTTCTATGAGATAGATCATGACTGCCAGAGACACTAAACCCAGTGTCTTAAAGCAGTTTCTATGGGAAAATGATGGTAAACTTTATTCTGCTTGCAAATCCCTACAAGATCCTTCCAAGGGATATTCAAGGCAGGCACCTTCTTGAGAAATGACCTGTCACTGATGAGAGAGGGGTGTATAATTATGGGAAAATGCATGATGCAAGAAAAGCAAAATGATCACTTTGTGAGCAGAGTGGATGCTCGGTCAGAACACAGCTTGGAGAAAGTCAGTACAAATACACTTCAGTGATTGAGTGGCAGTATCAAAACAAGTTCATCAACATCAGCTTTGGACTTCAGCATCATAGCTAAAGTTGATTTTCAAATTTAAACATAATTCCTTGTCAGGGAAGTACCTTCAGCACTGATTAGTACAGATTGACAGCTAATGGAGAGAGAAAGAGGCAATCACCACTCATTTTAAAATCTTTGCAAAAGCTAATCAGAAAAGGCTGAGATAGTGCCTCAGAAAACACACCTGTCCAATGCTTTCACAAAAAGAAGTTGGGATGATAGCATCCAACACACTATTTCTAACAGTACTGGGTTGTGCATTTGTGATTAAGGCAGCATGGGGAAGACTTCAAATAACACAAGGAGTTCTGGTCAGTAATTTTTATTCTCATTATCTATAGCTGTATTTTGGTCTTCCTCACGTATTCTGAGTTCCTGAGAATCTCAAATATAATCCATTTGGAAAATAATTGAAGGGAAAGTGCACATGCTCTTTGGCAACAACAAGAATTCAGCCTGCAGAAGAGGAAACTGAGAATAGACCTCATCACAGTCTGCAGCTTCCTCATGAGGGGCAGTGGAGGGGCAGGCACTGATCTCCTATCTCTGGTGACTACTGATATGACATGAGGAAATGTCATGAACCTGCATCAGGGGAGGTTTACGTTGCATGTTAGGAAATGGTTCCTCACCCAGAGATTGGTGGACACTGAACAGGCTCCCCAGGGCAGGGGGCACAGCAGGCAGAGCTCAAGGAGTATTGAATGATGCTCTGGGGCACAGGGGGTGACTCTCGGCAATGGGCCTGTTCAGGGCCAGGAGTTGGACTCAATGATCCTTGTGGATTTCTTCCAACTCAGGATATTCTATAATTCTATTAATAATAATTCCAATAGATCTTTTTTTTTTAATTCATTGACATTAACCCTCTAAAAAAATGTGTCCGTTATTTTGTACTTTGTTCAGTTTGCTAAGTAGTCAGGAGTGTTTGATGAAATGAAAGCCACACAGCAAACTTGTGCTTGCTCTGCTACAAAACTCCTTCTTGTTTAGGTAGGCTGACTGAGAGATGAATAAATCCCCATCTTCCCTGAAGCTCTCATAGATATTTGTTAACCTCTTTTATCATCACAGTAAAGGCTCACTAGGGTAGCAAGCTCTTTCTGCTAAATTTCTGAACTCTTCATTAAAAGGTTCTGATTTTCAATCAGTTCCAAGAAATCCCAGTGCAATGGACAGCATATATGTCCAACACAAGCTAGTTATCTGCATAAAGAGCTTGGTGAAATGACTGCAGGCTATGTATGCATCAAGAGAGCGGGCTCTGAAATCAGAAACAGTGTAATTATGTATTTAATTATGTCACTTAAGGGACAAAGTCATGCAGTCTGGTTGTATTGTTGTGATCTAAACTAATATCTCCACACCAAGAGGTATTTAGATTGACACTGCCTTGGAGATTTTGGCTTGACTAACATATGTGTATAACATAGAAGCAGATTTAGAGTTGCATCTTCTCTCATGGTTTGCCTGTAAGACTGAATTGGACTTAGAAGCAGAATGCCAAATGTACATTTGTAATGTGCCATTATTCTCCGATACTCTTTTTTCACTTCTTACCTCTTGCTTATATTTATTCCACATATCCCATCTTAGCAATATTTCTTCCCTTCCTTTTTATCCCTTTTATAAGCTCCAATTTCATATTTATACCAATTCTCTTTAGTATTGGTGCAATATGCTGCAATAAAGAGCAATTGGTTGTTGCTGCATTCTGGCCTTCAAGATTTTTATTTTCTTTAAAAAAATAATTTATTTGCTATAGTTGATCCAATTTTCTCTGGTTAGGATCTTATCTTGGCATTTTTAGTAATATTTTTATAGAAAGAAACATAAGGCTATTTGGGGGAATTAATTATGAACTTTGAACATATTTTCTTTCTTGGTTTTTGAAGGAAAAATGAGAGTTGTTTATGGTTGTAAAGGAAAGAAGACAATAAAATTTGTAGTGTTTTCTGAGACACTAGCTCACTTAGTTGGCCACATAGACAGTAGTGAGTAAAGACTCAATTTTCATCTGAACACCAAGAAGGTTTTTACAAACATTGCTTTGATGTTTAAAGCTAAAGTGATAATAAGGCATCCTTTTTAAAATGGAGAATGTCCCCATGATACAGCTAAAAAATATTTTCTTGTTAATCTTTGTTAATTACCCTTATTATCACATTCAGCAGTACATTCATGTTTGTCCTGTGCAGCAGTTCTGCATCAGGTAATTTTCATGTATCAGGTGCCCTTATCACCTCCCAAAACTGAAACCATGAATCAACACAGTGGAGGAGCAATAATATGGGGAAAGGAGGGAGCCTTTGAATGATTGCACTGATAAATCATGAAGTGCCTCTGTGTGGTCATAGGTACTGTGCTATATTGTCACATCAAGACCAACAGACCTGGGTTATATCCCAGTCAGGTAGATATACCTGAAGACAATGCACTAATTGAATCCCTGTAGGTCTTGTTTTCTTCTGCTTCTGTGATGATGAACAGAAGCTGCAAGGAAGAATAAGAGGTTAGCAATGACCCTGAAGGTGTAAGGCAACCGCCTACACAGGGGAACCTTTTCCTTCAGGTGTAGCACAAAAAGATGTTCAGAGATGTGTCATATAGGCCAAAGGAAGAAAGAAGATCTAAAACTTTTTTGGGTTAAATGAAATTTAAGACTACACAGCACTAGTGAACCAGGAGTCAGTTCATCAGCCTCATGTGTATCCCTTAAGGAGATCTGACAACATTCATTAAATCCTGAAATTAAATAATGGTGCTGAATCTGCAATTATATTGAAACCAGTAAATTCAATTAAGGGAAAAGAGTATACTTTATTTGAATGGCTCACTTGGTGGCTTTTTAGTACATGTAAGTAAGAAGATAAAGAGAAGATGCCTCTTTATTTTTTTTTCACGTTATACTGTCTCAAATGAAGTGCGCACTGAGAACCTTGCACAGAATCACACAGTACAACAGAGCTCATAAAGAAACAATCAGCGCACAAGTGGTTTTTTGCTCCAGATTCATAGCTATTTTTAATTTCTTGTTCTATCATTCATATAATTTGTATTAGTCCTTCACAAAACACTTAGTTACAATCTCATTATATTGGATAATGTATAAATACACTGAGAGCCTCCATTGTGCTGATTCATGGCCTCAGTTTTGGGATGTGATAAGGGCACCTGATAGATGAAAACTCTCTGAACTGCTGCACAGGACAGGCCTGAATGTACTGCTGAATGTGATAACTGCCTCAGTTTTGGGATGTGATAAGGGCACCTGATAGATGAAAACTCTCTGAACTGCTGCACAGGACAGGCCTGAATGTACTGCTGAATGTGATAATAAGGGTAATTGACAAATCTCTGTGTAAATATTAAGAGCAGTGGTAAACTTAGAAATACCATGTAAGTGCACTTTAGAGCACAAAGACCTAGTAAATGGGATACTAGAAACGTCGGCTACCTTTGCCACTCTTTCAAAGAGTAAATGAGAAAATCGAGAGTACTCCTGGTACCTCAGTCCCTGGGAAGGTACACCCTTCCAAGCCAACACCTCACCCTGAACATCCAGTGGTTCCCTTTAGAAGCTCCTGGGATTGCAACACTGGATTTCAGTACATCCCCACCTGTCTGCTCATGCTCCATCGACATTCACAGGTGAGCTCTTGCTCTCCCTGGTTTGTTTCAGTGGGGTTTTTTTGAGGGCAATGGTTGTATTGCATGTGTGCTAGAGCAGGTGACTGCCAGAGGAAGTTTTGTCTACTGCTTCCTCTCGAAGCATGGCAAAGGCTTGGATGTTCCCGGCATGTCAAGAAACCTGAGTTGCGAGTCTGTCACTCCTCTTTCCTGGTGGAAGAGTCTATCCAGCGAGGTGGTGCACAAACACGTGGCACCAGCCACAGCTCTTACCACTTCCTTCCATTGTAAAGGAAAACAGTTTGCTTGGTTTCTTTCCACTGGAGCCTCTGCACTTGGATCAGAAGGTGGTGGGCAGCATGTTCCTGAAGCTCTGGCTAGGATAACTGAAGTGCAAAGTCTGTGGTGTTTAATTCAGCCACGCACCATCCCTGAGCAGGTTTGGAAGATGCTTGCTCAGTGGGCTAGCACCAATCATCCCCCCTCTTTGCTTTTTGCAGTCAGTCCTACATTGAGTTTCCCAGGTACTCCCTTTGAAGTTGCAGAGCTGACTTCATGATGCAGACACATAAAATAAAAAAAAAAGAAAAAAATAGAAAAGGAAAGCTTTTACGTTCTTAGCATCTGCTTAGCCATTTGCAGCTGCCATTTTACAGTGGGCCTTAAGGGTAGATTAGAAGGAAAAGAAAAATGGCTTTCAGGATGGATTAGTTTTGGGAAGAGTATTGTGTGCCAAGGGCAGTGCAGAAAGAAGTAAACATTCGAGCAGACAAGGATGACATCATTTATTCAGTGGAACTGACAGGGGCAATGTGAGAAGCTGTAAAAGAAGATAAGAGGACTAAGGTTTGAGGGCAAGGCATTAAAACTGGAGAAGGGAGAAACAAGCAGCACTGTTTGTCTTTCTGAGCTACCCTGTGCCTATCGTATGCTTATGCAGGCTATGCACCTCCCTCTCAAAAGTGCATATAAATGCATTTGCTGTGGAGTATCATCTGAACTGTATTTTTCATAGGGCCTTTGCTGGGTCATCCTGGCACTCTGAGCTTTCAGAGGAGTGGAGCAGAAAGATGAGAGGCTGAGTNGCATGTGTGCTAGAGCAGGTGACTGCCAGAGGAAGTTTTGTCTACTGCTTCCTCTCGAAGCATGGCAAAGGCTTGGATGTTCCCGGCATGTCAAGAAACCTGAGTTGCGAGTCTGTCACTCCTCTTTCCTGGTGGAAGAGTCTATCCAGCGAGGTGGTGCACAAACACGTGGCACCAGCCACAGCTCTTACCACTTCCTTCCATTGTAAAGGAAAACAGTTTGCTTGGTTTCTTTCCACTGGAGCCTCTGCACTTGGATCAGAAGGTGGTGGGCAGCATGTTCCTGAAGCTCTGGCTAGGATAACTGAAGTGCAAAGTCTGTGGTGTTTAATTCAGCCACGCACCATCCCTGAGCAGGTTTGGAAGATGCTTGCTCAGTGGGCTAGCACCAATCATCCCCCCTCTTTGCTTTTTGCAGTCAGTCCTACATTGAGTTTCCCAGGTACTCCCTTTGAAGTTGCAGAGCTGACTTCATGATGCAGACACATAAAATAAAAAAAAAAGAAAAAAATAGAAAAGGAAAGCTTTTACGTTCTTAGCATCTGCTTAGCCATTTGCAGCTGCCATTTTACAGTGGGCCTTAAGGGTAGATTAGAAGGAAAAGAAAAATGGCTTTCAGGATGGATTAGTTTTGGGAAGAGTATTGTGTGCCAAGGGCAGTGCAGAAAGAAGTAAACATTCGAGAAGACAAGGATGACATCATTTATTCAGTGGAACTGACAGGGGCAATGTGAGAAGATGTAAAAGAAAATAAGAGGACTAAGGTTTGAGGGCAAGGCATTAAAACTGGAGAAGGGAGAAACAAGCAGCACTGTTTGTCTTTCTGAGCTACCCTGTGCCTATCGTATGCTTATGCAGGCTATGCACCTCCCTCTCAAAAGTGCATATAAATGCATTTGCTGTGGAGTATCATCTGAACTGTATTTTTCATAGGGCCTTTGCTGGGTCATCCTGGCACTCTGAGCTTTCNCATCCTGGCACTATGAGCTTTCATAGGAGTGGAGCAGAAAGATGAGAGGCTTAGTTATAGTTTTAGTAGAAAAACTGCTTTGTGTTAATTGGAACATTGAGGCACTGCTTTATTAGTTAAAGTTAGAGGTGAAGAGAAGTTTGGTCAGGTGGGTTCAACTGAGACACCTGCTTTTGATTTTGAAAGCAGAAGTAGCATTTTCAGAATACTGGATGTCTGAAGCGAAAGAACTGTAGCAAAGAATTGCACACGGAAATAGGTTGTGATGTTCTGGGGAATAAGAATAATTGTTTTGCTTGCAGCTGTAATAAGTTTCAAGTGCCAGAAACATCAATAGGAGAAACTGGAAAGAGACCAGCTGGAAGATGAGGCCCAAATATGGAAAATGGAGAACAGGGCTAATTCTGAAAGTCACGGATAATTGCTGTCATGAGTAAAACTTACCTCTATTCAGAACTTGATGTTTCTCATGAAAATCAGCTCACTTCAATCTCTATCACTCCAAGTAAAATCATGGTAGAATATAGTCACTTTTTTGATATATACCTAATCCACTACCCACTTTCTGCCTATAAGTAGTTTACTGGTTGCAGTGGAAAGGTTGAAAGTGATTGAAAAAAGGGATTCTCTGGACACCTTACAGGCTTGAAACAAACCTGGTCAAAGATCTTTCCTGACATAACTCTGAGAAGAGGCAGTACTAGTAAATTGGTACTTCTGCACGGAGAATTTATCTGACTTTTTATTCAAAGATAAGTATTTTTTGTTCTTGGTCAAATTAAAAATATTTTGTAAATGGAGCTCTTGAAACATACTTGCCATTATAACTGTTGACTGTGCATAGAGGTCTTCACTCACATCTTGTGAGGTACTTTTATGGTTGGATGGATGGTTTTTTGGTTTTGTTTTGGCCCTTTTGCTTGTTTTTCCCCTCCTTTAATCTGAGAAAGGAGAAAGGATGAAGGTTTGTGGGAATCATGCTCTTAGTTTCATGAGGTGTCACATCAGATTCTGTCCTTGGGAGAAGTAACTTTTCCTCATTGTGGAAACTGGATCTAAATATTAAAATGATCTTTGGGACACAAGCCTTCTTACCCACAACAGTAGAAACTGTTCCCTCCAGTGGAAGACACAAGCACTCACAGATGCTCTCACACATGTCCAGTATATGAGAGAAAACAGAGATTGTATAAAAAAAAAACTAAAACAAAAACAAACCAGGAATTCAGCTTCCCAAAAATCTCACTGGAACTTTGCACTTGAAGTCCTGTTTTATCCAAAAATATATCAGTGGGTGGAATAGATTGACTTATGAGAGTACATTGTGATGGGCTGTATGTCAGAATTCACATTCTGGCAATTTTTTAGTGTCCTTATTGTCTACTGAGTCCTGTCAATGCATATAAACATGTTTGGAGAGGATGATTTAAAAGGCACTTGTGATCTAGATGGGAAAATAATCAGTTCAGACCCAAGGCAGGACAGATACTAGCAACCCTATCCCAAAGATTTCAGACATTTCTTTTGAATGAATAGAGATGGCCACAAGCTTTTCGGTGAGAATTAATAGCTGCGTCACTGTTATAATGGTCTTGCAGAAGAGGGTTGCAACTGGAGCCATTGCATTCTCTTTCTTTCCCAATTTTAAAATTTCCATTAGTTTCAGGCTGGGGGGATAAAATATTTTCTTGTTAACCATGTTAGGAAGAAGTTCCTTACTCAGAAGGTGGTGAGGCCCTGGCACAGGTTGTCCAGAGAAGCTGTGGCTGCCCCATCCCTGGAAGTGCCCAAGGCCAGGTTGGATGGGGCTTGGAGCAATCTGGGCTAGTGGAAGGTGTCCCTGCACATGGAAGGAGTTGAAACAAGATGGGCTTTCAGATCCCTTCTGTGTTGATATAAGTGCAGTCAGAGCCCAGGACACCATCCTCAGCAGGCAGAAGTGGTGATCGTCCAATCACTGTTTTCTGTACAGTCACGCTAGTGAGAGAAAGAACATTTTTTACAAGTCTGTATAACATAATTACAGTTATTTCATTTGTCATGTTAAGGCAAGGTCCACCAAAACTAGACACCTGGGATTTGGGATGGCACTATTTCTCTTACTGAGTAGTATTTGTTATACTTGTTGGCTTCCATCAGCCATCTGTGGTGGCTGGTTCAGTATGCCTTTTACCACTGCAGTAAATATTCTTAGCTATGATTTAAAGAAATGGCAACAGCTTCTGTGTTTGTTTAGATTTTATGGCCCATTTATTGTTTTTCATTCTCCTAGATGAGGATAATTATTTTTTAATTAATCATACATAGACAAAACATACCATCTCTAAAAATGACTATTAAAAAACAACATTTATAATGGCAAATGTGCTTATACTGAATTGTAAATCACATACCCTGATTATTTTGTTATATTGACCATATGTTATTTTATTTGGCTGTTATTTGTTAGATACATTGAGGAAAGAAGAAAAAAGGTGCTCAAGGTATCAATTCAACATTGTTTTGTTTCTGCAGAAAAGGCCAGGGAAAAGAATCTGGCAACTTGCCTTGACATCAACCATCTGTAAATTCATCATTCTTTAGCTCCCTAGGTAATTTAGTTTCAGCCGAAATGAGCATTCTCAATGCTGACAAATGGTCTTGCTACATTTCCCCAACAAAAGTAGTTTTGTAGGAGAATTGACCTCATGGAACACTTGTTTCCCTTGAAAAAACTAGAAGTGCTAGAAAAAAACCCTATATGATTAATTGCCACTCCTGCCACTTTTTCAGCTATTGCTTCAATTAAGAATTTGGCAACGGGTAGGTTCACAGCACTATTATAGTTCAGTAACTCATTCATAAACTCTAGAGTCTAAATATGCATTTTATAAGAAATCCTTTCCTTTCTGAAGTCTAAACAACATTTCTGACATGTTTTTTGACTCTGCTGTTTATGTATGTGTTAGTTTTGTTCCATAACCACATCACATCCCCAAAATTTAGTAGGATGACAAATGATATGCATAAAGTCCTGGATCATATTCAACTTCTATGCTGTCAGATATCCGTCTTTGATCTAATGACTCACTGAAATTGTCAACTTCCTCTGAAAGGTTTCTCTCTCACAGAGTGCTAGATTTCCCATTTCACCATTGTAATTACAGAGTAAAAAAGAGCATCACAGAAACTCTGTATAGTCCATCCTCATGCCTTTAACAGAACTAAATCTATTATGTCATTCATGCAGATGTTTTCCTAACTTCTTTTTGAAGGCTTTCACAACATCCCCAGGTAATATAATACAATAATAAATCCCCCACTGTTATTAGACTTTGAAAAATCCTGCTGCAATTTCAGCCCATTATTACTCATCCCACACCTAGGAAAAAAGGACAACAGCTTTTACTTTGCTTCTTACTCCTAACAGAGTAATTTTTATGTGTTTGAAAATTGTTATGATGTCTACTTCTGGTCTCTTTATAAATTAAATAACTTTGGTTGTTTCAATTTTTCCCAGATGTTCAAGTCTCTAAACCTCAGATCATTTCTTGTACCCTATCCTGAATTTCTTCCAGCCCCCACTTAATTCCCAACTTCCTTCACTTGTGGGACTCAAACTGATCAAAGTTGTCCATTTGTTGAAGTTTTCAACAATGCTTATGAGATATTCTCATTTCTTCTATTTAT
>VWZF01006057.1:439822-480045 GCA_013396755.1 Sclerurus mexicanus | reverse complement strand
GATATTTGCTATGACAGATCTTTTCTGCAGGGCTGAACCAGTCATTGTCCATCATGAAATTTTATGGATGACTTGTTTTTCACACAGTTTTCCTGTACTCCTTTTTCTGAAATGTGTTCTTTCTCTTCAGTTACATCAGTTTTTACAAGAGCAGCTTGAATTCCAAACATCAGGGAGGGTTGCATACTCCATTTCTCTTCAGCTTCAGATAATTTTCAATTTCAAGTCATACCTACTCTTCTATAATTCAGATACTTATTTAAAATGCCTCAGTACTGAGTATATCCTTATAGAACTGCATGGAAATAAATCATCAATAACTTTTCAATTCACTCACGTCACAGAGATTTTGTTTGGACTTTGCATCCTTAATTACCTTCAAGAAGTGTCCTGCTAGTGTCAGAGGCACAATCAGATCCCGTTCCTGTCATATCCCACTATGTCAGGTGGCTCAGTGTAGGCACAGTCAAGGTCTCACCAACAGTCAGCCTTAGGAAGATAAAAAGCCTCAGTTCATTGAGCTCTAGGATTAACAGCTTTGACACAATTATAGACTGACATGGCTGTTTCAAAGATGTCTTGACTGCTTTTTATTGGAACATTTTCCTGCCCTCCTGGTGAAATGGACAGCAAAGCTGGCATTAATTTTATGGTTTAACCCATCATCTAAATGAGTTCTGAGAAAACCTTGTCTTCTAAGAAATATTGCATTCTTAGCCAAGTCTTCTTCCTGAACATGTTCTCCAGAAGATTTTGTTTATATGCTTCATTCTCTAAGACATATCCCTTGTCTTATTAATCAGAATATCTTGTGTATTTTTGTCAATCTCCCTGCTTTGCTGACCTGGTCTTATTATTTGATGTTCCCTGCTTAATATTCAAAAATAATTAAAAGTCATAGAATTTGGTGTAATGTTTAATCAATTTCATGTTATGTTGAATCAGTTTCATGTGATTTCTACTTAACTATCAGTAGCCCAAAGACTTTAATTATAGATGTATAAAAGAAGCTATTTTCATACAAATCATCCTATTACGTATGCATTTTCCCCAGTCCATTGATGGCTACTGAACAAACTGGTGTAAATTCTATGTCTGGCTCAAAAAGTACTTCAGGAAGATAAATGCTTTCTTTTTTACATTTTTTCCTTAAGCGTCTGCTGATAAGGTATGCTGGAGGATAATTAGTGGTTCACTCAAAACACAAATAGACCATATGGATTTGTAAACTGCTTTTCTCAGACTGTGCATTTCTTAATATGGCACCTGCTTAGTTTCCAAAATAAACTGATTTTTGCAACAGGATTTTGTAGAGAGTAAGTAATGAAGAATATCTAAAGGGCTCTGATTTAAAAATTATATTTCAGTCTAAGCATTTTACTTACTAACCAAACATTGTGATTAGGTACTTGTTCACTTGGACTGGGGAAACAGGAGTAGCCATGTCTGAATGTCATGTGCTTTGGTTTTGAGATGCCATTGGCATAGCTATCAGACCCCTTTTAAACTAGTAATCTAGGCAGAGATGTGGTGTGGATTTTCTTCCATGCACAATAAAGCCAGATATCTGATGGTACAAAAGCTAAACAGCATTTTACTTCAGAAAGAATAGTTCAGGGTGCCATAATAATTTACAAATTCTTCACTATCCTGCTTGAAAAGGGACTGCTGGTTGTTTCAGATACTTTTCTTGATTATGATTTTATCTTTTGTTCTATGGCACTTTTCTTTGCTGGTTTTTTGTTGTTGTTGTTTTGGTTGGTTGGTTGGGTGGGTTTTGTGGATTGTTTTTGGGTTTTTTTTTTTGTTTGTTTTGTGGTTTGTTTTTTGTTTGGTTTTTTGTTCATTTTCAATATCTTTGATTACTTCTGCAACAATCTCCTCAGTTGTTTTAAAAAACTGTTCTTGGCCCTTCTCTTCCTGATAATGATTTTATCAGACTCTTACGTTGAGTGAGTAGTGTGGAACAGCTATCATTTTATGTGCTGTCCTGCTCAGACACACCTTTGTGCTCACCTCTGACACTAAAATATCCATTTTAATAGTAAATGAAGTATATTTCTAAACCACTCCACATTAGCCACATAGTTAATGTTGCAAATACATTTTTGTCATCCACCTGGAAGAAATCAGTGCTATTAACTTCTTATTTTACCCAAGCATTAAATTTATGCAAAACTGAATTAACGTGAAATTCCTCTTCAAAAGACTCTAATGAATGAATGGGAAAGTGCAGTTAAATATTTGACTCTAACACCATTTTCACTATTTACAAAGGTCAGTCTCCACCCACGGCATGTATAGGTAATTAACCACTGGAATACCTTCCCCAGGATAGAGGAGATTTGCCTCTGCTTTGGGGTATTTTACCAGGGTTTTGGCAGTAGGATTTAGAACTTATTGTAAGAAATACTGAGTAACTCCACATCCTGTGGTAAAGCAACAAACAGATGAACCCTACTATTCTGCTTGGCCTCAAAATTTATTATTATTATTGGACACTAAAAGATAAACGAGTATCATCTAGTGCTCTTCTCCCATTTATATTTCCTTATAAATTCTGTAAGGAATCTTTTATTCAGAATAAGGACCCTGAGTTGTAGGAGGCAGACCACAAACAATCACATACATTTCTATGGAGGCATTTTCCCCCTGCATGACGAACCTGCTACATGCATCTCTCTTTCTCAATCACTAGCATGTCTCCATTCCAACTGCTACAAAAGCTTCCAGCGGAAAGTACCATTAAAAAAGCTATAAGGAGAGTTGTACTTTTCTTTAAAAGAACCATATCGACTGGAGACAAGGAGAATAATTATAAGCATTCAATGAGCCAAGGTTCTAATGAATAGCTATGAATGCTCCTCAGACATTAGATTTCCATGGACTGTAGTCCATAAAGTTCAAAAGGGCCAGACATCACAAAACCATGACTGAGCTCACCAGTAATTTCAGGACTGCAGGTTACTTGGACCATATATGATAATACCCAATTGTAAGAGCCAGCTTCCTTCTTTGAACAATCTTGGCTAGTGGAAGGTGCCCCTGCTCTGGCAAGGGATTGGAACTACGTGATCATTAAAATGTCTTTCAACACAAATCATTCTATGAGTCTATGATTCACCTCTATTAGGTGTGGATTTAACCCACCATCACTGATTTTTCAGCCAACTCCATAAGTTAGTTAACGGAAGGGCTTAGTTATACAGTGATGTTAAAGTCCAGTGCCTTGTGTTCTAAAGGACACAGTACCATCCTTAGTCAAGGCTGCCCACTGCTCTGAAATTGCTGTACCCCAATATTGCAATTGGAAATCAAAGAATTGGCTCCACAAAGTAGAAGATCTAAGGAAAAAGTAATTGATCTCAAGCAGAAAACAAACAAACAAGCAAACAAAAAAACCCAAAATGCAGTGCAAAAACACAGCGTGTATTCAAACTGGGGAAAATAACTTCATTTTACAAAAATGGATTCAGATAAGAAACAAAACTTTATTTAAATTTTGTTGCGGTGTGCTTAACACAACACTGCGATACTCTGACACCATTTGGTGGCTGACTTCTGAGTTCATACAGCTCCCCAGTGGTTTTGGTGGAAATTCAAAATAGCTGCAATCTTCCAGACGGCAAAAATCAGACCCAGGGACAGCTCAGGCATGGAAATGCAGTATTCATGTAAGGAGCTGAAGGTGTGAACACACTGAAGTTCAGACTAGCTCACGCATTGTGAACACAGCTCAGGAAGTCTATTTAGAAACAGCCATTAATAAAAACAAGTCAGGAAAATAGAACACAGCAATTTGATGCGAGCTGTGTGCCAGTCCCAGTCTGCACTGCCACTCGCCTGCTCCACATCCAAGGCTACGGCTGCTGAGCTGCAAGTGGCTTTTCCCTGCTCAGCATGGGGCTTTTGCTTAGGTCTGAGCAGTCAGGGTTTCACAGCAGCTGCCTGGAGAAAAACCTGGCAGTTTCAAGGAAAGATTCAAAGAGACAGCCTGCGACATGCAGAGGGACACGGGAGAGTGGCAGTGAGTGACGCTGACACAGAGCCGGATGGAGTGAAGCCAGTAGCAGAATGATAATGCTGCATCTCCAGGACAATGGGAACTGCCATCCAGCCCAGGTCTTGGAGCCACTGGACTTAATAACCCAGAAATATGCTATGTTGGAAAGAGAAATGCATCAGCTTCATGTTCCACCCCCAAATACAAGCAGTCTTCACACCAGTGGAAGTAACACCAGGGTGAAATAAGCCCTCTGGGTACAGTGAAATAGTGCAGGTCTGAGGAGGACCTTGTAAAACTCCCCTCAGGATCTGCTTCAGTCAGTGTTGCTCAGCCACTCATCCAAAGCAGGGGTGGCAAATTTGGCCACCTTGCTATTCCTGACTTGGCAAAACAGCTAACAATGCCCTTAACTACCTGCACTCAGCTGCTCACCTACACTGCAGGCTCTGTGTACCCACAAAGATGGAAAGAGGAATGGAGCACCTCTCCTATGAGGAAAGACTGAGAGAATTGGGATTGTTCAGCCTGGAGAACAGAAGCCTTCAGGGTGATCTTATTGTGACCGTCCACTACATAAACAGGCTACAGTAGAGGGACTTTTGACAAGGGTCTGGAGTGCCAGGACAAGGGGCAATTGTTTCACACAGAGAGAGTAGGGTTAGATGGGATATTGGGAAAAAATTCTTTACTGTGGGGGTGGTGAGGCCCTGGCACAGGTTGACCAGAGAAGCTGTGGCTGCCCCATCCCTGGAAGTGTCCAAGGCCATTTTGGACAGGGTTTGGAGCAACTGGATCTAGTGGAAGGTGTTCCCCCAAAGGCTGGGAGTTGAAACAAGGTGATCTTTAAGGTCGTTCCAACCCAAATAATTCTGTGATTGCAGGATTCTTTGGTTGCATGATTCTGTGATCCAGAATGGCTATGGGATTCCTCTGGACTCCTTGCTTGGAAGGTGCTCTCCTCCCCACTGCTCCCAGCAAACTGCACTGCCGGAGATGATACACATTTACAAGTTTTGTGTGGAAGAAAGCTTGCTCGGTTTCTTCCCTCTGTCCCAGGGACATTGGCCTCGACTCCCCAGCGCTACCACTCAGGCATTTTACAGCAGCATTAAATTCACACTTTAAAAAGAGAGTGAGTGGTAAGACAGACGTCTGTATTTTAGCACGCAGTATGGGTTTGGAGTTTGTTTGTTTGTTTGTTTTGGTTTTGTTTGTTGGGGTTTTTTTCCAGTAATTAACCACATCTGCTGGTCTCACCTTCTCCCCAGTCTTTCCTGTACAAGTGTTCCCCCTCCATCTCTGGGCTGTGCCTTCGAGTGATGTCTGCTGTGAGGGTCTGCAATCCTCCATGGCAGCAGGAGCCACAGTCAGATGTTCCTGGTGGTGGAAGGAGAGAGATGCCACTTACAGCATGAATGCTGCAGACAATCCCCAGCAGTGCTGATCAGCCCTGTGCTCCCAGGGGTAATTTTCTGTAATATTTCTGTTTCTTCACTGAGCTCAAATCATCTTGAAAGTGTATAATCACCAGCGTGGTAGAGAGCTGTCATGATGGAAGTGGGAGTTACACGGCGGGCATTTCAGGGGTAAGAATGAGATGGAGAAAGATGTCTTGTGTGACCATTGGAGGACTCAGGCCAGTGTCAGACATTTATAGTCTTAGAAAGAGGCTGAAAGGTTTAATTTGCACCATCCAAATCAGCATCAACCTGGTGGAGTGCCAATACAGGTAATCACCCGAGCTGCCTTATCAGAGAGGCCATTTGGCACAAGATAAGACATTTTCTGTTACCAGAGTGACATGTAAGTTGCCTTGTTGGCATTCCTGCCTTCCCATTTTCACCCCTGGGATTTGGGTTTCACAAAGGATTCTTGAAGGAAAAATCTGATTTTCTCTCCTTTCCTGTATTACACATTTGAGAAATTTAATCATTATCATAAGGTGTCTCCTAGTATAAGGAAGCTGGTCCACAACCAAAACTGAGATGATCAAATCTGGAGGTTTCAGCAATGTCTTTTTCAGTACTGCATCCAATTAAAATAGAAATCCAAATGACTTGCCTCCTTTCCCATTGAGAGCCTGCAACTATACAGAGGCACAGTGAGCAAATTGCATGATTATTGCTTTTCCCAGAGAAATTGTTCTCTGTTAAGATGTGATATTAAAGTCAGGGCCTGCTGTGCAGAAAACAGGCTAAAGCAAGCCAAGCTTTTGGATGTTCCACTGTGGTTTGTACTATTTCCCTGTAATATTGTCATTCTAGCTGTGATTTCTAGCTCACAGGAAAGAAACACCACCTTCAAATATTTTGGGGGTAAAAGTCAAGAGTTTTATTAGGTGCCATAAGAAGAGTAGAATTTTACTAAGAAACAAAACCCTTTGATCACTAGTTCATTATATATTAAATTTTGTGGTGATTTTATTGTTCATGAAAAGTGCCAAACTGGCACCACAGTCATTTCATCCTGGGCTCTCTGAAATATATTTGCACCCAATGCACGTGCTGATGGGGAGGGACTAACTCAGCAAGGCAGGATCCTGGGAGAGGTACTATTCTTGGACTGGGGATGCATCTGGAAACATGGACAAGTCACAGACAGTGAATTCTTGCCCCATGTCTGGTTGAGCAACAGCTGAGAGAGCAGCATGAAATGGTGACAAAATTAGTGAGCCTTATGCCTAATTCATGAACTGAAACAAACCTTCGTATCAGAGAAGATCATCCATTGAATTTCTCTTCAATGGACCATTGGTCACTTACACCACACAAGATCCATCTCACTCCAAACTGTCTGAATGGGAACAGCACCAGCATGTCTTATATCATTCTGAAACAATACCCTGATCTTTCTTTTAGAGGCAAGTAGGCAATTTAGACTACAGAGCCAAATCAATCCCTACTTCTTTTTCTTCTAAGGATGCCAGCAGAGAAGCTAATTATCATGTTCCCTTCCAGGATAGGCTCATTGTCATCTGGGGACCAGGATGAGAATTCTATTCATTCCCCAACATATTATGCTCAAGGACTAACCAGACTCACATTAGTTAGTACTGACTTAGGGTTTCTCTAAGTCAGGTCTGGAACCAAAGAAAAGCTAATGTGGGGGGGATGGGGAGGGTGGAACATCCCACCACTCATTAGAGAGGCCTGGTATGGTTAATTTCCCCAGCTTCCTCTCCAAAGAGAAACTTCTTTGGATCAAAAAGGGAAGAATGAGAAAAAAAAAGTAATATAAAATGTGTACTAGACAGAAACACCGTGATAGTATTCCAATGACTAAGTGAAAAGTCTAGCTCTGATTTCTAAAATAAAATATCCCCTAAACTCTCGAAGACTTCGAAGACTTTTATCCCTAAAACTCTCGAAGTTAAGCCAGATCTTCAATTTCACATGAAAATAACTTCTTTCTTTTTTTTTCCCCCTAGGTTCTCTTCCCTCAAAAACAGCAACCAAAAAAAGCAAAACCCAAAAAACAAACAAAAAAACCATCACAAAAAATAATAATTAAAAAACCCTCAAAAAAACAACAACAACAAAACAAGTGAAGAAGGAAAAAAAAAGAGCCATCTATTCTATATTTTTGCTTCAGACCTTTGTGTTTGGGAGTCACTAGTGCCAGCTGAAATCCAAGTCCAAACAATCTCATTAGAGGCATTCAACATGGAGCACAGAGCAGGGAGATGAAATCCCACATACACAAACAGAGCAGTACCAAGCTGGTACACCAGAAGGAGGCACCTTTTAGGGGAAGAAAAGAAAACAGTTTCTTTGGCCTGCCCGCCTGCAGAGAAGCCGTACCTGGGAATGAGCAGTTTCTCTGACCTGAGCCAATCTTGCCATAATGCAGTCAAGTGAGAGCAACTGATTGTGGAGAAAAATGGCTAAGCTGTTAGTTAGCGGATTTATTTTATTTTATTTTATTTTATTTTATTTTATTTTATTTTATTTTATTTTATTTTATTTTATTTTATTTTATTTTATTTTATTTATTTTCCCCAGGCAAAGAAAATCAACATTTTCTTGCATGAGATCACAAACCCTACACATTTATCAACTATTCCCCACTTGCAATAAATTGCCACTTATCTTTCTCTTTGTGCTCTGTTTGTAGTAAGGAAGGATTTGAAATCTGCAAGTCTACCTGCACTTTTGTGTTGCTGTTGTCTTATTTTATGTTTATTAATGTGTGTTCTTTAAAAGCTCCCAAGGCTAAAAGACCATGTCTCCTTCTGGGCAGGTTCCTACAGATTAATGTAGATGTAATGCAAAGTGTTGCCTCTGGTTTAGGCGAGCAGGGAATTTGGCCCACTCCAACTGAACAGCATATGAAGCATAGTTTTGGATTTCAGGATAAAGCAGGCAGCTTCTATAAAAGTTTCAGCAGACTTCAGGAGTTCATGAGGAAGTGGCAAGTGAGGGAAGCAAGAGGGTTTTTGCTATGCTGATGAAAGATGCTCCATTGGCAGCTCTGGACCTACAGCTCCTGAATTTACCCAAAGAACACACAGGGACTGATCAGAGGCACAACCTTGCTGTTCTCACCAGCCTGTCTGGTTTGGTTGGACCCCAACCAAAGTGCCTTCAACTCTGACCTGAACCCTTACATGCGGGAGGATTGCTTGGTTGTGGGCTGACTTTCAAGGACAACCTCCTTCAAGTTCAGGAGTGATGCATCCCAACCAGGAGGAAATTGGGTAAAAATGCCAAAAAACCTCTATGCATGAATAAAGAGCTGCTGAGCAAACTCAGAGTGAAAAGAAAGGAGGTTTCAGGAAGGGGAACAAGTACAGGTGGCCTGTAAATAATACTGGAGAATGGTATGAGAAGCTATAGACAAGGTTAGGGAAGCCAGGGCTCAGTTAGACTAGAGATAATGTGGGCCCTCTCTAGACAAAGAAGTCTGAGGTTCTTGATGACTTCTATGCCTCAGCCTTCAGTGGCAATTCTCCAGTCATTCCAAGTCAGGAAAGACAAATTCAGGACTGGGAAACTGAAGACTCTGAGCCCACTGTAGAAGCGAATCAGGTTTGAGACTGTCTAAGGAACTTGAATGTGCACAAGTCCATGAGACTCGATGAGATCCATCCACGAGTCCTGAGGGAGAAGACAAAGTTACTAAGCCGCTATCTATTGTTTTGAAATGTTGTGGCAGTCAGGTGAAGTCCCTGATGAGTGGAAAAAGGGAAATATAAACTCCATTTTTAAAAAGAAGAGGTACAGACCAGTCAGTCTCACCTGTGTTCCAGACAAAATCATGGAACACATTCTTCTGGAAACTATGCTAATGCATGTGGAAAACAAAAAGGTGATTGGTACAGTCAACATGACTTTCCGAAGAGGGAGTCATGGCTGACAAATTTGGTGACCTTCCATGATCAAGCAGACCTTTTACGACCTTCTTTGGATGGGGCAGAGCGACTGACATTGTCTATTTGGACTTATGCAAAGCATTTTACAGTGTCCTGCATGACATCCTTGGCTCTAGATTGGAGATACATGGATTTGATGGTTGGATCGCTCAGTGAATAAAGAATCAGCTGAATGGCCACACTCAAATAGCATCAATGGCTCATTGTCCACATGGAGAGTAGTGAGGAGTGTTCCTCAGGAGTCGGTACCGTGGCTGATCCTGGTCTACACCTTTTTTGACAACATGGACAGCTGGATTGAGTGCAGCCTCGGCAGGTTCACTGACGACACTGAGCTGTGTGGTGCAGTCCAGCCACACTGGAGGAAAGGGATGCCATCCAAAGTGACCCTGACAAGCTTGAGAGGTGGGACCATGAAAACCTCACAAAGTTCAACAAAGCAAAGTACAAGGTCCTACACCTGAGTTGGGGCAATCCAGGCTGGGTGGAAAAGGGATTGAAAACAGCCTTGTAGAGAAACACTTGGGAATGATTGTTGATGAAAAACTCACCATGAGCTGGCAGCATGCACTCACAGCCCAGAAAGACAAATGTGTTCTGGGCTGCATCCAAAGGAGTGTGGCCAGCAGGTCAAAGGAGATGATTCTCCCCCTCTGCTCTGCTCTTGTGAAATCACACCTGGAGTACTGCACACAGTTCTTGTTCCCCCAACAAAGGAAGGACATGGAACTCTTGGAGCAAGTCCAGAGGAGGCAAAAAGTTGATAAGAGGACTGGATCACCTCCCCTACGAAGACAGGTTGAGAAAGCTGAGGCTGNTTTATGTTTATTAATGTGTGTTCTTTAAAAGCTCCCAAGGCTAAAAGACCATGTCTCCTTCTGGGCAGGTTCCTACAGATTAATGTAGATGTAATGCAAAGTGTTGCCTCTGGTTTAGGCGAGCAGGGAATTTGGCCCACTCCAACTGAACAGCATATGAAGCATAGTTTTGGATTTCAGGATAAAGCAGGCAGCTTCTATAAAAGTTTCAGCAGACTTCAGGAGTTCATGAGGAAGTGGCAAGTGAGGGAAGCAAGAGGGTTTTTGCTATGCTGATGAAAGATGCTCCATTGGCAGCTCTGGACCTACAGCTCCTGAATTTACCCAAAGAACACACAGGGACTGATCAGAGGCACAACCTTGCTGTTCTCACCAGCCTGTCTGGTTTGGTTGGACCCCAACCAAAGTGCCTTCAACTCTGACCTGAACCCTTACATGCGGGAGGATTGCTTGGTTGTGGGCTGACTTTCAAGGACAACCTCCTTCAAGTTCAGGAGTGATGCATCCCAACCAGGAGGAAATTGGGTAAAAATGCCAAAAAACCTCTATGCATGAATAAAGAGCTGCTGAGCAAACTCAGAGTGAAAAGAAAGGAGGTTTCAGGAAGGGGAACAAGTACAGGTGGCCTGTAAATAATACTGGAGAATGGTATGAGAAGCTATAGACAAGGTTAGGGAAGCCAGGGCTCAGTTAGACTAGAGATAATGTGGGCCCTCTCTAGACAAAGAAGTCTGAGGTTCTTGATGACTTCTATGCCTCAGCCTTCAGTGGCAATTCTCCAGTCATTCCAAGTCAGGAAAGACAAATTCAGGACTGGGAAACTGAAGACTCTGAGCCCACTGTAGAAGCGAATCAGGTTTGAGACTGTCTAAGGAACTTGAATGTGCACAAGTCCATGAGACTCGATGAGATCCATCCACGAGTCCTGAGGGAGAAGACAAAGTTACTAAGCCGCTATCTATTGTTTTGAAATGTTGTGGCAGTCAGGTGAAGTCCCTGATGAGTGGAAAAAGGGAAATATAAACTCCATTTTTAAAAAGAAGAGGTACAGACCAGTCAGTCTCACCTGTGTTCCAGACAAAATCATGGAACACATTCTTCTGGAAACTATGCTAATGCATGTGGAAAACAAAAAGGTGATTGGTACAGTCAACATGACTTTCCGAAGAGGGAGTCATGGCTGACAAATTTGGTGACCTTCCATGATCAAGCAGACCTTTTACGACCTTCTTTGGATGGGGCAGAGCGACTGACATTGTCTATTTGGACTTATGCAAAGCATTTTACAGTGTCCTGCATGACATCCTTGGCTCTAGATTGGAGATACATGGATTTGATGGTTGGATCGCTCAGTGAATAAAGAATCAGCTGAATGGCCACACTCAAATAGCATCAATGGCTCATTGTCCACATGGAGAGTAGTGAGGAGTGTTCCTCAGGAGTCGGTACCGTGGCTGATCCTGGTCTACACCTTTTTTGACAACATGGACAGCTGGATTGAGTGCAGCCTCGGCAGGTTCACTGACGACACTGAGCTGTGTGGTGCAGTCCAGCCACACTGGAGGAAAGGGATGCCATCCAAAGTGACCCTGACAAGCTTGAGAGGTGGGACCATGAAAACCTCACAAAGTTCAACAAAGCAAAGTACAAGGTCCTACACCTGAGTTGGGGCAATCCAGGCTGGGTGGAAAAGGGATTGAAAACAGCCTTGTAGAGAAACACTTGGGAATGATTGTTGATGAAAAACTCACCATGAGCTGGCAGCATGCACTCACAGCCCAGAAAGACAAATGTGTTCTGGGCTGCATCCAAAGGAGTGTGGCCAGCAGGTCAAAGGAGATGATTCTCCCCCTCTGCTCTGCTCTTGTGAAATCACACCTGGAGTACTGCACACAGTTCTTGTTCCCCCAACAAAGGAAGGACATGGAACTCTTGGAGCAAGTCCAGAGGAGGCAAAAAGTTGATAAGAGGACTGGATCACCTCCCCTACGAAGACAGGTTGAGAAAGCTGAGGCTGTTCTTTTCTCCCTGGAGAAAAGAAGGTTGCATNTTTATGTTTATTAATGTGTGTTCTTTAAAAGCTCCCAAGGCTAAAAGACCATGTCTCCTTCTGGGCAGGTTCCTACAGATTAATGTAGATGTAATGCAAAGTGTTGCCTCTGGTTTAGGCGAGCAGGGAATTTGGCCCACTCCAACTGAACAGCATATGAAGCATAGTTTTGGATTTCAGGATAAAGCAGGCAGCTTCTATAAAAGTTTCAGCAGACTTCAGGAGTTCATGAGGAAGTGGCAAGTGAGGGAAGCAAGAGGGTTTTTGCTATGCT
This sequence comes from Sclerurus mexicanus, assembly GCA_013396755.1. Classification (NCBI taxonomy): domain Eukaryota; kingdom Metazoa; phylum Chordata; class Aves; order Passeriformes; family Furnariidae; genus Sclerurus; species Sclerurus mexicanus. The sequence goes on along the minus strand of VWZF01006057.1, from coordinate 467,526 downwards.
GATGAAAGATGCTCCATTGGCAGCTCTGGACCTACAGCTCCTGAATTTACCCAAAGAACACACAGGGACTGATCAGAGGCACAACCTTGCTGTTCTCACCAGCCTGTCTGGTTTGGTTGGACCCCAACCAAAGTGCCTTCAACTCTGACCTGAACCCTTACATGCGGGAGGATTGCTTGGTTGTGGGCTGACTTTCAAGGACAACCTCCTTCAAGTTCAGGAGTGATGCATCCCAACCAGGAGGAAATTGGGTAAAAATGCCAAAAAACCTCTATGCATGAATAAAGAGCTGCTGAGCAAACTCAGAGTGAAAAGAAAGGAGGTTTCAGGAAGGGGAACAAGTACAGGTGGCCTGTAAATAATACTGGAGAATGGTATGAGAAGCTATAGACAAGGTTAGGGAAGCCAGGGCTCAGTTAGACTAGAGATAATGTGGGCCCTCTCTAGACAAAGAAGTCTGAGGTTCTTGATGACTTCTATGCCTCAGCCTTCAGTGGCAATTCTCCAGTCATTCCAAGTCAGGAAAGACAAATTCAGGACTGGGAAACTGAAGACTCTGAGCCCACTGTAGAAGCGAATCAGGTTTGAGACTGTCTAAGGAACTTGAATGTGCACAAGTCCATGAGACTCGATGAGATCCATCCACGAGTCCTGAGGGAGAAGACAAAGTTACTAAGCCGCTATCTATTGTTTTGAAATGTTGTGGCAGTCAGGTGAAGTCCCTGATGAGTGGAAAAAGGGAAATATAAACTCCATTTTTAAAAAGAAGAGGTACAGACCAGTCAGTCTCACCTGTGTTCCAGACAAAATCATGGAACACATTCTTCTGGAAACTATGCTAATGCATGTGGAAAACAAAAAGGTGATTGGTACAGTCAACATGACTTTCCGAAGAGGGAGTCATGGCTGACAAATTTGGTGACCTTCCATGATCAAGCAGACCTTTTACGACCTTCTTTGGATGGGGCAGAGCGACTGACATTGTCTATTTGGACTTATGCAAAGCATTTTACAGTGTCCTGCATGACATCCTTGGCTCTAGATTGGAGATACATGGATTTGATGGTTGGATCGCTCAGTGAATAAAGAATCAGCTGAATGGCCACACTCAAATAGCATCAATGGCTCATTGTCCACATGGAGAGTAGTGAGGAGTGTTCCTCAGGAGTCGGTACCGTGGCTGATCCTGGTCTACACCTTTTTTGACAACATGGACAGCTGGATTGAGTGCAGCCTCGGCAGGTTCACTGACGACACTGAGCTGTGTGGTGCAGTCCAGCCACACTGGAGGAAAGGGATGCCATCCAAAGTGACCCTGACAAGCTTGAGAGGTGGGACCATGAAAACCTCACAAAGTTCAACAAAGCAAAGTACAAGGTCCTACACCTGAGTTGGGGCAATCCAGGCTGGGTGGAAAAGGGATTGAAAACAGCCTTGTAGAGAAACACTTGGGAATGATTGTTGATGAAAAACTCACCATGAGCTGGCAGCATGCACTCACAGCCCAGAAAGACAAATGTGTTCTGGGCTGCATCCAAAGGAGTGTGGCCAGCAGGTCAAAGGAGATGATTCTCCCCCTCTGCTCTGCTCTTGTGAAATCACACCTGGAGTACTGCACACAGTTCTTGTTCCCCCAACAAAGGAAGGACATGGAACTCTTGGAGCAAGTCCAGAGGAGGCAAAAAGTTGATAAGAGGACTGGATCACCTCCCCTACGAAGACAGGTTGAGAAAGCTGAGGCTGTTCTTTTCTCCCTGGAGAAAAGAAGGTTGCATGGAGATCTCATAACAACCTTTCAGTATCTGAAGGGACCCTACAGGGATGCCAGAGAAAGACTCTTACAGGAACCGTAGCCATAGGACAAGGAGTAATGGGTGCAAACGGAAAGAGGAGAAACTTAGGTCAATTATTAGTAAGAAATTCTACACTGTGAGACTGGTGAGACACTATAACAGGTTGGCCAGGGAGGCTCTGGATACCCCAACCTTGGCAGTGCTCAAAGCCGGGTTGGATAAGACTTGTGCAACCTGGTCTAGTGGGAGGTGTCCCTCCCAGCAGGAGTGAGGCTGGGGCTAGATGAATTTTAAGATTAATCTCAACCCCTGAATATTCTATGATTCTATAAAATGCCTGCTGAGCACTTTTTACTTCAGTTCAGAGCCTACTCGCAGGCATCAGGTGGTGGCAACATATTTCTGTTAATAGCCTGGGACATTTGAATGGCACAGGCTGGAAATCAGTGGTTGAGCAGACCTCTTCTGACCCGACCTTAACTCTGGTCTGACATTAAAGTCACCATAAACCTTCTCACAAACAGCCAAGTGTCCCAGCTTCTCCTAAAGGCCTTAAGGAGATCTCAGGATTGCCTCTTGAAAGGTCTCAGGCTTTACTTTGGTTAGAAAAGGTATAAAATATTAATTGACCATGGAGAGTAAAGGCTAAATATAATTGGAAACTATCTGACAAGGCACATGATGTGATTCTTGTCANAATGGCTCATTGTCCACATGGAGAGTAGTGAGGAGTGTTCCTCAGGAGTCGGTACCGTGGCTGATCCTGGTCTACACCTTTTTTGACAACATGGACAGCTGGATTGAGTGCAGCCTCGGCAGGTTCACTGACNTGGTTAGAAAAGGTATAAAATATTAATTGACCATGGAGAGTAAAGGCTAAATATAATTGGAAACTATCTGACAAGGCACATGATGTGATTCTTGTCATTGTCTTATGCAGGGCCAGGAGTTGGACTCAGTGATCCTAGTCGGTTCCTTCAACTCAGGATATTGTATTATTTGATTCTATGACTACAAAATCTCGTCCTTTCCTAAAGTGGAAAACACTGTATTTCATCACCACTCCTTATGTTATTTCACCAATTAGCTTTAGCACAAAAATAAAAATTTTTGTTTCTATCAGTCTTCTTTTCAAAAGTGAGACACATGTCATGGTGTTTTTGAGTAAAGAGGGAACCTGAATTTACAGTCTCAGAAAAGAACAGAGAATAAGAAACTGTTAAAAATAAGATTCATTAAAGAAATTCTGGGCTTGGGTAAATAAAGTTGTTCTTTGCTGATCACCCCACATGGCTATCTGTGAGGTTCCTTGAATGACAGGTCTGTAAAAAGTCTAAAAAGTGATACAAAGCAATGAAATTTCTTAACCACAGAAAACATGCATGTTTGTTTTCATCAACCAAACTCACACGCTATGGAAAAATACTGTAAGACAAAGCTCAGCAAGGAGAAGACCGTGTTGGCAATAATTCACCAGAAACAAACTGTCTGCAACTTTAGGAACAGGAACACAGGAAACTTGGTGTACTTCCCTGAGAGAGAAATGAAACAAAGAATGGAGTGGCACAGAGGTGTTGCAGTCATGATTTGTTTAAACAATGCAGCTCATGGGAACTAAGCGAAGCAAATGCACTAACCAGTGACCATAAGCTGAATGTTGTTTCATTAATTCGACAACACATTTTACTTTTCACACAAAGTAAAATCTGTGCATGCTTCACATGTATGACTCAGGTCACCCAAACTCCACCTCTTCGTGAAATTACATCAACTGAAATTTTATCTTTTCCCACCCTTGAAGGAAACAGTATAAATAAAGCTGAAGAGGGAAGGGAGTTTAGAGGAGACTCCACTTTGGATGGTCAATGGGATGTACCCATCTCCTCTCCCACAGGGACACCTATTGGGTAAGCTTTATTCCATGGTAGTACTATTGCTTCTGTAGTCTAATATCAGTGCATTTATCAACAGCAGTTTCTGAACCTTGCTCTGTTACAACAATCAATAAATCTCACTACTTGTGAATCTGCGATTGTGAATGTGACCAGACTTACAGTGTTAAAACTACACCATTTGTGAATCTGGGGTTGTGAAAGTTAAAACGCAACAAGACTTACAGAGCCAAACTGGTTACACTAAAATAGTATCTGTGAATTTGTATCATGAGGGTCTCTTTCAGGGATTTGGACAGACAGATAATACACTGAGTAAGAAGGGGGAGAACTAGATGTCCCCAGACAGCAGAGCAGTTAGCAGCGCCATCAACTCATCAGCTCAACATGTCTTCCTTGAGGTGACAATTACTTTGCATCTGCTATATTTGGATCTCTATATATGTGCCTCAAGATTGAAGACATTCAGGGCCAGCTCGTATCTTCAGCCTTGCTATACTATACAAAGTTGTAACAGCCAACATACTGTATGGTGGTATATAGGTACCGCACATAGTGACAGCCTGGCAAAAGTATGGGGAGAAGCTTGCATGACAGCTGGCTCTATCTAGTCACATTTGACTCATTTCATAACAACTGAAAAGCCTTATGTTGAAATATTTGTAAGCAAAAACTCTGGTTAAAGATAGTCAAAGATAGTGGCAGGAAGCTGAAGGAATAACTTGTGCAGAAACTCAGAAAAGCTTGTTAGACTCTGAAAAGAAGAACATTTAATTGAATCATAGAATCCTAGAATCACAGAATTCTGGAATCACAAAATGGTTTGGGTTGGAAGGGACCCTAAGGGCTATCTAGTCCAACACCCCTGCAATGACCTTGGTTTGTGGCATATCAAGTTGTGTCTTCATATTCATACTTCTTCCAGTTGAAAGCACAGGCTGGATGTTGTCCTTCTCTGTCTCCTGAAGGCAGAATTATATTGCACAGCCAGTGCTGGAATGTCCCTGACAAACAGCAAGGCCACACACACAACTGTCTTCAGCATTGAGAAAACCTCTACACCTGATTTCCTTCATATCTTAAATGAAACCGTTACTGTCCTGATTCATTTACTTCCTTGCTATGACCATATCATTCATGGATTTCTTACAGTGACCACCGCTTGGAAAAGGTTCTATCTTCTTCGTGGTTTGGAGACCTGGATGTGTAACTCTGCTGCTGCTGCATTGAAATGGTGAAGGAAATGCCAAAATCTGCTACATGGGGCTGTTTCTCTGTAGGTCCCACTTGAAGGGAGAGTGCCAAGGCAACAGCCCAAGGGCTTCTCTTTGCTCACTTTGTGGAGGCTGATCTCTGTGGAAATGTCAAGCGTTGAATGTTACTGTGGTGCATAGAACAGGATTCTTCTGCCATGGAAGGGGCCAAAGAAAAAAATCTCACTCTTCAACAAGTAAATAACTAAGAGAAAGAGACCACATTACAGCCTCCTGTCAGGATGTTCTTCTTGTCATTGTTTACAAACTGCAGGCATCTTTACTGCTAGTTTTTCCTAAGAGATGACACCCGGGAGCCTAAAAGTGTCAGACTAGATGTCTGGAAAATTTGCAGATTGCTTCAGGACACTGATTTATATTCAATGCAGTCCTTTCCAGGAAATTGGTTCTTCTGAAAAGAATAAAGTTAAAGTTACTTCAACAACAACAAAAAATGTCATTGTCACTAAACCAGAAGGAATGTGACTGAAACTCCATGTCAGTCTGGGAACTTTTGACATATCCAAGCTTCTGTGGGGAACTAACCACTCACTTTTCCCCTCAGGCCACAAAAAAATAGGTTACCACAAATAGAAAAAAAGATCTTAAAGAAGAAGATAGTATCATCGTTATATCTTCTGGTTTGGTCTCAGATAGGCTTAGATTTTATTTGACTGATACCTTTTACATATGACACAACATGAGTGACACAACAATATTAGGAAAATATCTGGTATAGTGCAGATGTCTTTGCCCATGTCAGGGGCTTGGAACTAGATGGTCTTGGTACTAGATGGTCTCTAACGTCCCTTCCAATCCAGGTCATTCTATGGTTCTGTGATTCAAATAGACAAAGATTTTCTTCTGCTCACTGAGTGCTGAAGTCAGTATTAGAGAAAAATTATTGAAGGAGAGTGCCAGAGTACACCCGCTCACTGACCTGTTTTACCTTCTTGTGCCCACTGGCAGTGAGGTGCAGGGTAGGCAGCTTTAAAAACTTTTCCATTTCTATGCTGTGAATATATGAAGCTGTTTTCTTCACCGTGCAACTTCTTGGCATTTTCTGGGGAAATATTTCTCTTTGGAAGCCACACACGCTTCAAATTTTGCATAGGTACATCACACTTTTCAGACAAGTGGAAGAGAGAAGCTGTTTATGGCTCTCCAGTCTGGGCATTAGTGCTATGTTAGAGGTGCACTGGAGTCTTTTTAACGTACAGGAATGTTTATGTTTCCCTGAGAAAACTTTCCCTAGTAGAATATAAAGACAAATGTGCTGCTTCTAGCAGGTTCTTTCCTTCCCCTTTAGCTGAAGGTAAGACCAGAGAAGTGTATCAATCACATCTTCTTCTAAATACACATGAATATACACATTTAAACTGAAAATACATGCTTTCAGAGAACTGAAAGTCTTCTTTGCTGTCTGAACGGGTAACATAAAAATACCTCTTAACAATATATTTAACCAGTCTTCAGTTTCATCATTTCTAACATCTTAATGTAGAGATTAGGTAATTATACCTGGAGGTAAACACATACTGAAACTGTTTCATTTGTCTACTCCTCCATAGGTTTGGGAACTTCCTGTCCCTCATTTTTGAGGAAAACTATCAGCATCAGGAGTGTTGTTTCCCTGAACTGTGGTCCTATAACTAGCCAGTGCACCTGTGGTGAAAAGTCCTCTCCAAGGGCACAGATCACAGAATCACAGAAGGGTTGATATTGAACAGGAGATCATCCAGTTCGACGTTCCCTGTAAAGCAGACTCACCTAGAGCAGGTGACACAGGATTGTGTCTAGGGGGGGTTTAATATCTCCAGAAAAGAAAACTGCCTGGGCAGCCTGTTCCAATGAGTAGTCACCATCACAGTCAAGTTCTTCCCCATATTCAAATGGAACTTCCTGTGCTATAGTTTCTACCATTGCCCTTGTCCTGTCAGTGGGCACCACCACAGAGTATGCTCCATTCCCCTCCTGCTTCTTCTCCCATGACCCTTATCTCTTACTCTATCTGTGCACTGGGTTCTTGTGGAAGGTAAGACATTTGTGCAGGCTCTAACCAAACAGCATCTCTGAATCATCCTCATAGACAGATAATAGCTCTTTCTCCCTGGTCCTCCCTGTCCTTGCTGAACAATGCTGGACCACCCTAAAGAATGGCCAGAGGGAGAAGCTTCCCCATTGTTGCAGAAAGAAGCCTCATAAGCATTTAATATTGGCTTTGGTTCTCTGGGAGGTGATCATCAATCCAACCCTCCACGTTTCTTCTGGAGATACAGTTCACCTTCAGGTGTTGCCTGCTCCTTCCCTAAGATCTTCAGGTCCACGATGCAGGTTTCTTCTCTTGAGGTCGTATCTTCTTCTACCACTGCAACCTTTTAAGCAATAACTTTAAACCTTCTGGGGTTTTTTATTTCCACTAAAGGTCCTGTGTTTTGCACACACACACACACACACACACACACACACACACACATATCTATATATGTAAAGAAATGGGTTTTATTCTTTCCTTTTACTTTTCTATTACGAAGTCTCTAATGTGTTGTGCTAAAGGTAGGTGGCTTTAAAAGAAGCTGGTTTCATTAGGGTTTTATTCTGTCTAATATGTGGCTACATTTATTGTGCTAAACACTTGGCAGCCTTTGTCACATCATGTCTCATGAAGGCACTTGGAAATGAGTGCACACACAGAAAGCTGCACCAATTTCCTCCCCCCACCCCTCCCCAAGCAATATAGGCAGGGGATCATGAAAGCTTTGTTTCTTTAGCTGGCAGTTAATCCTTCCAAACTTGGCCCCCTTTCTGAAATTAACTCATTGAATAATGGACATGCTCCATTAAAGTGATGAAGATAAAAACTCTGCCAGTGCCTGACTTAGTAAGAAAACCATCTCATTCGTAGGCCAAAAGAACACACTTGAGCTGTGACAAAGGACCTATGTAACTGAGAGCCAAGATTCCCCTCCCATTTATTTCCATGACTTGGTATTCTTTGACTGTCCACGTTTCTTTTTGTACTTGGGTAATGGGCATGCATTTCTAATGGAAAGATCTAAACTTAAAAATAAAAAAGGTGTTGTAGAAACTTCTGTATACATTTTACTTCATCCATCCCCAGACTTGTATGTTTTTCACATATATTTGTATTATTAAGATTTTAATTTAATGGCAATTGGTGCTTTAATTGCAGATCCAGACAGGGAGAAGTTCACCTGTGTTTGATTCTCAACTCTGTGACTGATTTAAAGTGTATTATGAGGCAAGACACTTATCCCTTGGTTTCCATAAAAAGAGACATACAAACAAACAAAACCCACAAAGAAAATAACAACAAAACCCTATCAAAAAATCAAACCAAACCAAAACCCCAACTGAAAAAACAAACAAACAAACAAAAAACCAAATAAACTAAAACAAAACAAAATAGCACTTGTTCATGTCTCCTGGGAGCTGAAAGGAAAAATAACTAATACCTGTCAGGAAGCATCATTATTCATATGTTACCGTGATGAGATACAAGTATGCAACAATACATCACGTTCAGCTCATATTTTAAAAAATATGCTTTATGATTAAACAAATATTTAACCCTGTGGAAATTAAAATAACCTGAAAAGTACTGTGTTGATATCCCTCAACTTTTCTGCTGGGATTCTGTCATTGTCTCAGACCTGACACTTCAGAAATTTTTGTTGGACCACAATAGAGTTGAAAACTCCTCCTTTTATATAAATCCAAGAAAGAAAAGCTGGGCTTCTCTTCTTCCAGAGAACCTGTGCATTAGAACAATGGCCCCTGGCCTGTGTGTGGTAGACTGTACTCTGCCCAGGAAATGTTCTGACTTTCCTCATGGCCACAGAAAATTAAAACCCCTTAAAACTAAGGAGACTGTGGCTGCAGTCCAGGTTGGCAGTGAGAGCAAAGATGCTGCTCACATTACTCACTCATTTCTTCTGCGTATGGGCCCATAAAGGCTGGGAACTGCAAGGACAGAAAATCCAATAATGGAAGAAAAATAAGAGTCTGTGAATTAAAATGACCCCAAATACCAGAAGCCTGATAGAGAAAATATCTTACTAGACATCAACAGGCACAAGAGTGTCCTCTGGATTAATTTTATCTGGTTTTATACACTTTAACACCATAAAAGAGGATTATCTCATTGAGTCTGACCTCTGGCATAACGCAGGCAATAAAAAAGAGTGTTCAGTTGCTGCTGCATGGAGTCCACTAATTTGTGTTTGACTAAGAGAGTTATTTCAGTAGAGCAGCCCTTCTTGGCCTTGAAGATTCAGTAGTGGGAGAGTCCACTTCTCTTCTGAACAGACAGCAAATTGCTGCTTGGCCAATATACAGGATGGGAGAAGTGCTTCCTTACAGCTGCTTCCCCACACAGAACCCCTGCAACAGAGGTGGAAGTGTAGTGCCCACTATCGGTGGATGTCTCAAAGTCTGCCATAATTTCATGTTCAGCTTTGAGCCAACATGACCTAATACAGCAATTCAGGAGCGATCCCCTTCTCCCCTGTCCCTATGGCACCTCCTTCCATATGCCAACACAAGCACTGTGCAACTGCATGCTGAGCAGGTTAAGGGAGATGATTAAAATTAAATCAGTTCAACACTTGGGTTTTTGTTGGCTGGATTGTACTGCCTGGGTAGGAATAAATGATGGGTGATGTGACTAGCTCTTTCAACAGCAGTGTGGGTTTATGACAGTTTAGGTTGGCATATGTGAGTCTGCTGGTTTTTCATTTGGCTGTTTCTGCTGGTTTCAGGTCTTTTTGCAGCTGAATGGTGCAAAGAGGCTGAATCTCAAGAGGAAATGCCACCCAATGTTCATAAAGTATTATGTTGAGGGAACTGCTATCAAACACTGGGTATTATGACATTTAGCATACAACTACAACTTAATTAATATACAAGATAACCTGTATGTCTTCATGAAACAAAACTGATTTTTTTGTCTAAATGACAGAAATACAAACCAAAACAATCATCTGTATACATGCTGAAAATTCACTCTATTTCTTCACAGAATTTAAAACTGTGTATCATTCTCCCTCTCCCCACTTTTGGGTCTTATGCAGTAACATGTTCTCAAGTGTGTAATAGCCCCATTTCTCTGTTATTACTAATTTATGCCATAAACATGGCCTAAAAAACCCCAACTTTCTGCATCATCAGATCCTCCTGAATAAAAAGAGCTCTTAGCCTACCCATTGCTGAAAGTAGAGCTATTGCCTCCATTTCCTCTCACAGACAGAGCCCAAGGCAAAAAAATGCAAGTGTCAAACTCTGTGTTCATGCAGCATTAAAAAATGCAAGGAAAGAAAGACAAAGACGAGGTAAATGCTGTGCTACTTCAGCATCCAGAAGAGGAAGAAAATCAAAATGATAACCCATCACAGCACAACAAAACAAGAAAGTGTGTCCCTTCTTTCAGTCTCCTCTCTATACTGTTTTTAATTATGTGCACATATTATTTGTGATTGTCTGCAGAGCACTTTGCAGCATTACACTGGCTCACCTCACAAACTAATTGATCAGAAGTATGACTCATCTCACCAATGTATTTAGTCATACTGAAGTAAAATATTTAATCAGCTTTAAAATAGGCATCTCAGTTCCTTCCTCCATCAGCATAGAGAGATACCTGGTCCTTTCCCCCAGGTTACTTACCTACCTCAGGTAACTGCAACCCCTTCTGCCCCACACTGCAAGCCAGGAGGTTTATCTAAAGCTATGGGTTAGAGAAGATGATTATTTAGATATCCCAGTTGAGACACTTAACCTATTAGATGACTGTAGTCATAAACTTAACCACATACAAAAGTCTCATGCAGAATTCATCAATACTTTAGGAAAGTATTTGATAGATTTGCGATCGGGCTGTCACAGCAGAGTTTTTTGTTTCACCATCCTTTTTTTTTTTTTTTTAGAGAGAATAGAGGTGGTTACAATTTCATTCATTATGAGTTTTCAATTACATGTTTCATCAGGTTTCCATGATAGGAGAAAATTGGAATTTTTAGCAAATAAATAGCCATGGGGTTTGACCAGCAGTGCAGGACAAAAGTTTTCAGCAATACAAAACTTGTTGTAGTAATTTGTTTGTATTTTTACCCAGTTAGTATCAAATTTACCAAAATATAAGAATTACTTTATTATTACTATTGATTTTCTTTACCTTTGTGTATGGATTTGCAGAATAGAAATTAAACATCAGGGACAGTACCCTACCAGAAGACAGAATGATGTTTTCCAGACCTAAGACGAGAATCCTAATTATTGGATACAATTTAAAATCCTGTGGCATATTTTCTATAGGAAAAGGTATTAATCTGGTGATCCTGCCAATCCCCAAATGAAGTGCCTAATTTATTTTGTTCAAGAAATGCTGCCTTCATGATTAAACTTGTCATTAATTCTTCATGTCCCTTTATTCTGCCTTGAAAGTTTGATTTGAAAAGATTTCTGTTTTGGCGCTGAATTGGTAATTTTTGTTTATAACCCATAAGATGTTTGGGAATATAGGATGAATACGATGCTACTTTGGGTTTTTTTAATTATTATTGTTATCTGTTGAAACATTATGCTGTGCTATGTCAACCCACTGAATACAGCATATAGCTTTTCTTGGAAGAGGAATATATTGACCAGCAGTACTTACAGGTAAAGACTGATATTTCAGGGCATTAAAGGGGATCACACTGTGCCTGTGTCATGCTATGTCTACCCACCACACCATTCTTTGTTAATGCAAGCTGGCAGGAGTCACCCTCAAACAGGGTGTTTCTCCCGACACCTGGATGTCAGTGGGATTTCCAGCACTCACTCTGTTGCTCCCTCCAGAGCCTCCCTGTACCCTTTCTTTTGGGCTGTGAACACTTAGTGCTCCTTTCATTGTGGTGGATGTGATGGGCTGTGACATCCCTTGTCTCAGTAAAGACCAGTCTCAAACAATGTCAGGAGATGTTACTTAGAGCCTGACAGCTGGAAGATAAACTGGATGGCACTGATGTAAAAGTCTATTTATATCAGCCCAGCATATTTTGGGTTCCCTGAAGTGCAAGCTGCATTATGGTGCATGATAGGGCCTAAAAAGTTACATACTTTTATAATTAGGATGTTGCCCCTTTCGTACTACTACAACTAAAGGATTTTACATGCTACTGCTCTCTATCTCTTGCAACGTGGAGCGATACTTTGGGAAGTTCTCTTGACCACTTCAAAATTAACTGCATTATTCATTTGTCATATAGTATCATAGAATCACAGAAACAGTGAGTTTGGAAAAGCTCTTTAGGATTATTGAATCCACCTGTTCCCCCAGCACTGCCAAGCCCACCATTAACCCATGTCCCAAATGCTGTGTTTTCACAATTTTTAATCCCGTCCAGGGATGATGATTCCACCACTGCCCCTGGGCAGCTGTGTCNATCCTTTTTTTTTTTTTTTTAGAGAGAATAGAGGTGGTTACAATTTCATTCATTATGAGTTTTCAATTACATGTTTCATCAGGTTTCCATGATAGGAGAAAATTGGAATTTTTAGCAAATAAATAGCCATGGGGTTTGACCAGCAGTGCAGGACAAAAGTTTTCAGCAATACAAAACTTGTTGTAGTAATTTGTTTGTATTTTTACCCAGTTAGTATCAAATTTACCAAAATATAAGAATTACTTTATTATTACTATTGATTTTCTTTACCTTTGTGTATGGATTTGCAGAATAGAAATTAAACATCAGGGACAGTACCCTACCAGAAGACAGAATGATGTTTTCCAGACCTAAGACGAGAATCCTAATTATTGGATACAATTTAAAATCCTGTGGCATATTTTCTATAGGAAAAGGTATTAATCTGGTGATCCTGCCAATCCCCAAATGAAGTGCCTAATTTATTTTGTTCAAGAAATGCTGCCTTCATGATTAAACTTGTCATTAATTCTTCATGTCCCTTTATTCTGCCTTGAAAGTTTGATTTGAAAAGATTTCTGTTTTGGCGCTGAATTGGTAATTTTTGTTTATAACCCATAAGATGTTTGGGAATATAGGATGAATACGATGCTACTTTGGGTTTTTTTAATTATTATTGTTATCTGTTGAAACATTATGCTGTGCTATGTCAACCCACTGAATACAGCATATAGCTTTTCTTGGAAGAGGAATATATTGACCAGCAGTACTTACAGGTAAAGACTGATATTTCAGGGCATTAAAGGGGATCACACTGTGCCTGTGTCATGCTATGTCTACCCACCACACCATTCTTTGTTAATGCAAGCTGGCAGGAGTCACCCTCAAACAGGGTGTTTCTCCCGACACCTGGATGTCAGTGGGATTTCCAGCACTCACTCTGTTGCTCCCTCCAGAGCCTCCCTGTACCCTTTCTTTTGGGCTGTGAACACTTAGTGCTCCTTTCATTGTGGTGGATGTGATGGGCTGTGACATCCCTTGTCTCAGTAAAGACCAGTCTCAAACAATGTCAGGAGATGTTACTTAGAGCCTGACAGCTGGAAGATAAACTGGATGGCACTGATGTAAAAGTCTATTTATATCAGCCCAGCATATTTTGGGTTCCCTGAAGTGCAAGCTGCATTATGGTGCATGATAGGGCCTAAAAAGTTACATACTTTTATAATTAGGATGTTGCCCCTTTCGTACTACTACAACTAAAGGATTTTACATGCTACTGCTCTCTATCTCTTGCAACGTGGAGCGATACTTTGGGAAGTTCTCTTGACCACTTCAAAATTAACTGCATTATTCATTTGTCATATAGTATCATAGAATCACAGAAACAGTGAGTTTGGAAAAGCTCTTTAGGATTATTGAATCCACCTGTTCCCCCAGCACTGCCAAGCCCACCATTAACCCATGTCCCAAATGCTGTGTTTTCACAATTTTTAATCCCGTCCAGGGATGATGATTCCACCACTGCCCCTGGGCAGCTGTGTCAGGGATGGATAACCCTTTCCATGAAGAAGTTGCCCCTAATATCCAATCTTATTCTGCCATGGTGCAACTTGAGGCCATATCCTCTCCTTCACCCTGCCACTTGTTATCTGGGAGAGGAGACCAAGAGTCACCCGGCTCACCGCTCCTGTCAGGGAGTTGCAGAGCCACAAGGTCCCCCCCTGAGCCTCCTTTTCTCCAGGCTGAGCCCCCCCAGCTCCCTCAGACCCTCCTGCTGCTCCAGCCCCTTCCCAGCCCCGTTCCCTGCCCTGCACAGCTCCAGCCCCTCGGGGTCTCTGCTGTCTGAGGGTCCCAGAACTTCCCCCAGGGCTGGAGGTGCCCCAGCAGAGCCAGCACAGGGACGGGCACTGCCCCGGGCTGGGACACACCGTGCCCTCCTGCCCACCTGGGCTCACCTGGGCTCACGTCCAGCCACTGCCACCAGCACCCCAAGTCCTTTCCCACTGGGCAGCTTTCCAGCCACCCTGCCCCAGGCTTGTAGTGCTGCATGGGGTTATTGTGACCCAAGTGCAGGACCCAGCACTTGGTCTTGTTGAACCTCACACAATTAGAGTCAGACCATATGTCAGGGACTCATCCCCATCCCTGCTCCTCCTGATTCAGTGGTAAAGAGGTCAAGCTGTTTAACACCTAATCTCATGACCTGACATATACCACCAAATGGATTTGCTGCCCTGACTTTGTCTATTTCCTCTTCCCTTGCATGCTTCAGCTGCTCTTCATAGCACATTAGAGGATTGCTGTCTTTATTAGTCACCAATAACACATTAATACATTCCTTCTTCTATTACCTCGGACACTAATTTGGTGGAACTGGATACTGACAGTACATTGATGTTGTTAAGGTTAATGACCCAGAGATTTACAAGAGAAGTCACATTAGAAGTCAAATTGATTGTAATAATTGTTTCACTGAACAGTGTCAACATTAAGTACAGTATGTTGTGCTGTGCTATTCAGGGAGGCCCTGTGGCTGTTACAATAACTACAACACTTTCTACATACCCTCCTTACAAGACAATATCACGCTGAAATACATTTAGGTAAATGCAGCTCTAGTAATGGGTGTCTAAGATGTTCTAAGGTATGATACCCTATGTTTAGGCTGCACATTATTTTGCCTCTGAGCATATTTTGTACTTCCATTCAATTCTGACAAAACTGTTGCTTTTCTCAGACAGAACGGAATGGAAAGAAAAAATTTGGTGGTTGTTGTTACCTCCTTTTGGCCCGAATTGTGAGGCAATGCGGAATACTCCTGCTGCTCAGTCCTAAATTTTTCTCGGACAAGTGGCTGCTTGGCAGTTCAGGTCCTCTATAGTTAAGCTGCTTTAAATATCTGAGTTTCAGTATACTGTATGAAATAATTTTTCTGTTAACATTGCTTTCACATTGACAGTAGATTCAGGAAATGCAGCTGAGTTGCTGTAAGAATCTCACAGAAATGTCACCCTTGACCAAAGGGGTATGTGATTGCCTCTGTGTACGTTAAAAAAAAACCCAACTTGTTTTTTTTCACATTGTTGATCCTGTTGCCTTCTCTGTTATTCCATCCATTTGCATTCTTTCTCTTTCTTACATTTCTCCTTTCTGCACATCTTCTCACTCAGGATATTCATCCTGCAACTGGAAAGAGTCACTGCTGAGTGCTGAGTGGCACTGTCAATGGTGAAATAAAAGGTGCTTGTCATGTTGGAGCCCTGCACAGTCATCCACACGCCCACAGGACTTGAGTCACCCAGTCCTGCTCTCGTTGTGTCTGCTCTGACTGCAGGGTACTCATGGCATCGCTGACAATGGTGAGTTAGGACTCCGGCTCAAGGTCAGGAAATGAACCTCTCGGACTTTTCACTGAAGGTTTCCTCACACACCTTAGCTTGATTCTCAGTCTTATTTGCATTATCTCAAAACTCTAACCAAACATTATCTTTTTTCCAAGAAAATTCCAATTTTAGGGGCAGCAACAAACATTCCATGGAAAGATGAAAGCTCTCAGTATAAGATACATATATTTTTTTGGCTCTGATAGTATACTCTACCCTCCCTTCATTCTTTCTGCCAGTCCCAGCTCGTCTTCTTCCTCAATTAGTTTACATGCTGTAATTACAAGGTGACCTGTAAGGTCTCATCCAACCCAAACCATTCTATAATTCTATNCCTTCTGGCTCTGCAAACCCCTGACAGGAGGGGGGAGCCAGGAGAGGATCTCAATCACTCCTCCCAGATAACAAGTGGCAGAACAAGAGGATATGCCCTCAAGTTGTGGCAGTGGAGGTTTAAATTAGATATTAGGGGCAATTTCTTCTTGAAAAGCATNGTGACCTGTAAGGTCTCATCCAACCCAAACCATTCTATAATTCTATGATTCTATGTCTGCAGCATTAATATCTAAGCTAGTTACCCTTGGCTCCTCTTATAACCAGTGAGAAAAAAATGAAACCTCTTGGCATGATTAGTCTCAGCCTAAAGTGGACAAACTGCAGCTTAAAATGAAGGTGTATGCTGGGTTCACAGCCTCTCACCACCGTCACTGTGAGCCCTACAGGTTATTGTGATCATAATTATTGTCATCATGGCCATCAGTGTACTCAAGTGACCCAGGACACCAGTGGCCCCTGGGCTGTGCCAGCCACAGTGTGTCCCAGCCCGGGGCAGTGCCCGTCCCTGTGCTGGCTCTGCTGAGGCACCTCCATCCCTGGGGGCAGTGCTGGGACCCTCAGACAGCAGAGACCCCGAGGGGCTGGAGCTGTGCAGGGCAGGGAACGGGGCTGGGAAGGGGCTGGAGCAGCAGGAGGGGCTGAGGGAGCTGGGGGGGCTCAGCCTGGAGAAAAGGAGGCTCAGGGGGGGGACCTTCTGGCTCTGCAAACCCCTGACAGGAGGGGGGAGCCAGGAGAGGATCTCAATCACTCCTCCCAGATAACAAGTGGCAGAACAAGAGGATATGCCCTCAAGTTGTGGCAGTGGAGGTTTAAATTAGATATTAGGGGCAATTTCTTCTTGAAAAGCATTGTCAAGCATTGAAGTAGGCTGCCCAAGGCAGGTGGAGTCTCCAGTCCCTGGATGGGATTTAAAAATTATGTGCATATGGCACTTGAGGACATAATTTGGTGGTGAACAAGGTGGTAGTGCTGGGTTGGTGGTTGGACTTGATGATCTCAAAGATCTTTTGAAATCTTAATAGTTTTATGATTCCATAAAGGCAATTGGGGTGAAAATAATCTAATTTTGTGCATAGATTCCTAGACTGATGAGGTTGTATTATGCCTTCCCTCTGTACCACACTAACAGAAAATGTCTTTTTCCTCTGCTCCTGCTCAGAAAGGATGCACAGTTTAGCTCGTGTTATGTCAGGTTGCATTTGTTAATGGGGGAGGTTAAAGGCTTCATCTTTCATCAAGCAGCAACATTGTAGGCACCAAGGTTTGAAAAACCGGCCTATAGATTTGGTAAATCTGTAAGTGCCACCACATGTAAGAAGCAAAACCAAAAGTTGTCACATTTTGGATCTTACCACTGTTTATATAACACTTCAATAACACGCCAAACACTGTCTTTTGCTCTGTGCAGCATGTTGTACAGCTTGCTCTCTACACCATAGGCTTGTTTTGTGGATGATGTGTAAGCTGGGATATTACTTTTAAAAAGTATTTTAGTGGCATCATGTATTCCACAACAGGCCTGTCAAAATACAGTGTCAAGCTCTCACATGTCATGTAAAAGCTGTTTGATGTTCTCCTCACTTGAACTCCTACTTTGCATTGTAATTAGGAGAGATCTTGACTGGGTGAACTTGTTAGCTTTTTACATGCACAAGCCTAAGGACACTTTAATTAAAGTCAGAGGGAAACTTGAAAGCACAGGCAGCAAGAAAAAAAAAAAGACTAAAAATAACCTGTTCAAAACTGCTGTAGAGAAGCCAAGGGACAGGACATCTCAGAGGCAGGGAATATTATGAACGGGGGGAATCTACACCATTGCTTCCCCAGCAGTCGCACATAATAATCATAAATATAAATCATGTTTCATTTGTTGCCATATGACAGCACTGGCAAAACAGAGTGACAACATTACTACCCAGTAAAGCTGTTTGAGAAAGAGAGAAGCCTTTTTTTTTCTTTTCCTTTTCAATTTTTTTTCCTTTCTTGTTCAGTTTTTTTTCTTTTTTCCCCCCAAGGCAAAGATTCTTAGTTGTATTTCTTTTAGGGAGGAGGGCAGTCCCCCAAAACAGCGTTGGAGAAAAAACCCCACAATTATAATTTTTCATTTTGTGGAAATAATCTTCCATAAATTACCTGTATATAGAGAAGAAAACATCAGAAATGCCCTGGAAGAATACTGCAGTTTTCAATTTTCCTTAGTTTTATTGCACAAAATAAGTTTTACAGCAAATTCTAAATTTTTTCACATAGAAAATATTACTTTTATTCCCTTTAAAGAATACTTTGATGGGTAAACCAGTAGACAATGATTTTCTGTCTTTTTGCTGGTTTTTTGCTTGATTTTTTTTCCCCAAACCAAAGCAAAGCAAACATTTTTCCCTTTTCCTGATTTTTGGGCTGTCTTAATTATTTAGTTCCTGCCTAGCTATTTCTGCTTCCTTGAGTGTCCATTTCTCACAATTTCATTCCAAATAAATAAATTAGGCAGCATCAATGCAAATTCTATTTTCCAAAGCCACAGACACAGATGCCTCACACATTTTCTTTGTTCTCTTTTACCTCTTGTACAGTGGCTATGACTCACATACTAACTGATCAGAGAGACATCCTGTTGTGAGGCTTAAATGCTCCTCCTTGTACAAGTCCCACTTGCCTGAGAAGTCCAGGGTTTCCATTAATCTCAATATAACTGATTATTTAAGATGGGATTCAGATCACAGTTCGAGACAGCTACATTTAGGTGTGTAAAAAGAGGTAAATATCTGTGATCTCTGTACAATCCAAAGTCCAGTTCAGTGGGTACAGGATGTTGCCTGAGATTTTCTAGATTACAACATAGTCTCTAATTTTTCATCTAGAGAAGATCTTCCATGGGTCCTGGATCATATCTGCCAGCCCCAGGGAATGTATCAACTAATATAGGGCATCTCACATGGCACAAAAGGGTCTCACCAGTACTTGGCTGAGTAGACACTGTTCATTCAACCAGTGCACCCATACAATGAGCTGAATATTGCACAAGCTTCTGTTGAATGTACTGAATCCCTTTCCAATGGTTTTTTTTCTAACAACGATTTTATTTTTTTCCAGAGCATATTTTTTTCCTCAAAATTTTCACTTTTTCAGAATAGTACAGGAAATCTATAACCTTGTCCTTATTCAGAAACATCACTCATATCATCATTCCCTGACTACTAAACTCTTTCAGACTGTAGTATTGAATTTGACAGTCCTGTTTCCTCTCTGTGCTTGCACGCTTCTTTGGGTTTTTGTCTTTCTTATCTCCTTTTACAATTCATTCTTGTGCATCAAGAGTTGCTGATTTGCAGATTTAGGCAGGCACAGATTGAGGTTTTTGTTTTCATCTTCTGTGCCCTGACTTGTTCAGGACAAGTCTTGGCTTTGCAGGTTCAGGATCCATTTCCATTTTTTTATTCCAAAGCTCTCCTCGAGGTTATGTTTTAGTTCTCATTCTCTTTGCCTCCTTTTGTCTGGAGGAAATAATGGGATATCATCTCACTAACAAGCAGTGCTGGAGGGTCCAAGAAGCAAATGCATTCTTACATGCCTGCTGTGAGTGCTGCAAAGCTATACCCAGTGTTGCAGATATACCCCCCTCAAAGTCTTTGACAATAATGGCTTTTAATGACTTTTATTTCCTTACCTTTATCAGAGAAACATTGCCATACCTCTGTTAATCTCCTACAACAGGTTGATTTCCTGCTTGTTTCCACAGGAAAACAGGCACTAGAAGTCCTGGCTGGGAGTTGCTGTGAGTCACTCATCACTGTCTTTAGCTGAGCACTTATGTATGTATGTAAATCCACCTACATCCATGCATAACCCACAGAGACAGCGTGACAGAAGCTGTGGCAGGTCACAATCACAACCCCATCTGTTCGCAACAGCGAGTCACTGAATACATTTGAAATTTAATACAAACAAAATTAAGACAAGATTGCCACTGGCTGAGGTATGAGAGATCGAACACTTCCTCTGCCCCAATGTCTTCCAAAACTTCCTCAAATGTAGGATTTTTATGCTAATATCTTCTCAGAAATAATTTTAATTCATTGTTAATTTTAAGATTTTTAAAGTGTGCATATTCAAAGCTTCTTAAATATCGTTGAATCCTTGTTATGTCAACATAAATAGTAATAAAGGTGGTCTGTGAAAGGGTTAGTTGATTCACCTAAGTTGTGTCTCAAAAGAACTGCTGACCTTCCAGCCACGCTGAGATGATACAAAGAAGAAAGGTACACAGCACAGCTTGAATAAAGCAGGTGGAATTATAGTCTCCAAGAAACACCTGGTAAGATTATATGGCTGTTACTGTGCCTGAACCCAAATAAAATGTGCTCTTTCCAGGGAAGGGGAATCATTTGAAATGAATACAGTTCCCTGGAAGTTGGATAGGGTTGGATGGGGCTTGGAGCAACCTGATCTAGTGGAAGGTGTCCCTGACCTTGGCAGGGGGTTGAAACAAGATGAACTTTAAGTCCCTTCAAACCCAAACCATTCTGTGATCCTATAAAATGGCTAAAGGCCATTTTCAGCATAAATTCAAAGCATGCTACACAGTCTGCAGTATCACATAGAATGAAATGAGACATATAAAGTTGGTTTCTCATCTAGACAAATCTGCACATTGAAAATATGAAAATAAACTAAAATACAAGATTTTCATCTGAAGAAAACTACAGAAAACATGAAAATATATGGAAATCCTCAGCCAAACTGGCTTTTGCATGAAAGGTATTATTATTATTATCTATGAAGAACTACATCCAGCTGTTGACGTTCTCTTCTGTTAGAGCTGACAGTGACACAGAAGGCCTAGTTAGCTCTCTGAAATGCTGGAAGCATTGTGATGTGTGAATAAAGGATATATAGTATTAGTGCAGATGTAGTCAGTTGAATTATAACACTGATCACTGAAAGCAGAGGCTATTTTGGGATTGCAAAACAGGAGTTTACAAAACCAATATCCTGACTAAATAGGGCCATGGACATCAGAGGCACAGTTAGCATGGGAGGTATATGGCCAAAACCAGAGCAGGCAAAGAAAAGAGATATCTCAAATGCAAAGCATCCCAGAAGACGAACAGAAGGCGGGCAGGAAGGCACCATTTCATTCCAAGTTGTTAAAAATAGGCTAATTCTTGGACATCTGGGAAACAGGAGGAACAGGGGAACTGCTAGACATTAATAATGGGATACTATCAGGAGAGCAACGTAGTACTTGAGAAATCAAAGCATCCCAAACTATTAAATTTCAGACTGCAACCCTAGTTTATTGGCAGTGCGATATGCTAATTACATGAGAATGGGAATTCAGTCATGTTACATCATGTCCATACTTAAGTCATCAGCTTGACCAGATCAAATTGTTGTGCTGTTCATAAAGAAAATTGTAGAGGTATTTTACAGAAGCCTGGTCCTATTCTGAATATTGAATTGCAGAGATACTTTCATGCCTGTACCTGGAGATTTTGTTAGAATTGACTTATTCCCCCAGGACAAGTCACACATTGCAAAGCAAGTTAAAGGGCTTGAACTGCTACAAACTCAACCTTCTAACATAAAATGGACAGTAAGGTTATTTCATCTGAACTTTCAATTACTTTGTTCCCACCCAATCCAAGATAAAATTATATAAACTTAATAAAATACACTCTCCCATGAGACGTGATGAACAGGACACTAAAAGAGCAGTATTTTTCCACTGACTTCAAACTTCCTGAAAGAACTGCAATAAGAACCCATCCAGGAGGGTATCTTGCTGTCACAGGAGAAATTCACATTTAAGCCTACTGCAGGGTACAGTGGGTGAGTCTTTGATATTGAGGAAGGAAAAAAAATAACCCTCCAAGAACAGGTTGGATTGTGCTTTGAGCAACCTGGTATAGTGGAAGGTGTTCCTGCTCACTGCAGGAGTTTGAAATGAGAATATCTCTAAGATCCCTTCCAACCCAGACTATTCAATGATTCTATGAACTCTCATAGAGCTGTGCCTTAGATCTGAAGAGAACCTAACTCTGTAGAGCTTGGCAAGTTACTAGCTCTACAACAGGAGCCACAAGGAGCAGCTTCATGATTAGTTAAAATTTGTTCCTCCTACATAACTACTTTCTGACATTTGTAGATATGAGGATCTATAACTGCCTGCTTACATCCAGAATTTAAAATAAATATAAAATAAAGTTCTGCTATTGCTCTGACAGTAATACCTTAGGTCTGGGCTGCAAAAGTTACTTTGTCTAATATCAATAAGATCATTATGTATTTTATCTGGTTCAGAGGTGATATACAATCCAATCATTTGTAACATTTAAAACTCAAATCTTCAATAGAGTTAATTGTTATGCTCAGATTATGAAAAACTATTGTTAAAGTTGTGTTTTATTTTTAAGTCTTCTTCAAAAATGTATTTTTTTGTACATTGGTTTAATCCTTTCTGTTTTCCTGTTAAAACTTTATAACCACAGAACAGAAAGCTGGAACTTTTCCACAGAAGCCTTTGGCTTCTTTCACCACTGACTTCATTCTATTCTTTCATTCTTTTGGTGACAGAAAATTTACTCCAGAATCCCACTGCAAAGGCTTTTTAAATCAAAAAATCATCATCAACCACAATCCTCCAGAGGATCTCAGGAGAGAAATAAATGAATGAGTAAACAGAAAACACTCTGGCAGATAAAAGGCAACGAGGAAGGAATCAGGCAGTGTAGGTCAAAGCATTTTCTGTGGTTTGTTCTTCCTACAGGAGTGTTTAATGTTGGAGGGGGAGAAAGACAACATGATGTAGCTGGATGTGGCAGTCTGGTATGGCATGGAAAATAATGGCTGGGTGCTAGAGAGACAGAAGAACTCAGAAATTATTTTCCCAGGAAAAGCATTAAATATTCTGATTTCCTTAGCATGGTGCAGTTCTTCTCGTTCACTGTCCTTGTTTTCCTGCTTGTGTACTTATGAGAAATAGATCAGCTGAGGAGGTTATTAACCTTGGCACCTCAAGCACTGAAATTTGGATCTTTGTGTAAAGGGTCTTGGAAGTAAACATATTGCATCTGTATCATTAATGTCTATTGATATTCCCTTCTCTGTAATTTCTGAATCTGATTATTACTATGTTATTCATAGCTTCAATGAAAAAAAGAAAGGAGCTTACCAACAATATCATCATATATCTAATATTTTCTTTAGTGTGTGTGAGGGAAGGGAAGGGGAGTTCTTGCAAGTCCTGAAGGGCAGCATTTCCATGCCTGGAAAACATGAACACTGACCCAGAATGATTACTGAAACTTCTTGGCATTTCACTATTTCAGTATCAGTTTAGATTTTATTTTGCACATGGGTCAACAGCCATCAGAACGTTCTTTGCCTACTTTGAGAGGTGATGACAACACCAGAGTTAGGAGATCTCCCTTGAGGGTGCCTGGTAAAAGAAAGGAGAAGCAGTCTCACGCTCTGCTCACCAGCCTGAGGGTTCAAATATAAAACCAATTTTCCATGGCTTACAGAGTTACGTACAGCGACCACCCCCGTGTATGCTCTTAGTTTTCTGTTGGTGTGGGATCCTCTATCTTGTCTCAGGCAGAAATGAAGAGCATTAAGATAACTTGGATCACTTTTTATTGCATGTGGGCTAAAAGTGTACACAATAATGTTGATAATAACCACAGCGCTGCTGACCCACAGAAATTTGTTAAACTGTTAAACATACAATTTCACCAAGAGATACATTTCTTGGTTTTACTACAGCTTTCCCATGTGACTCAAGAAGTTTAACTCCAGTTTCAAAGTCTTTAAAATGATTAAGTGATTCTACATCTACAGTACAATTTTCTTTCTGCCTAAAATATTTGTATCCTGTATTTGGTCACAATAGATTTTCAGATTATGATAAAGAATAAAACAAATGTGTCAAGATTATAAGTCATTCTTTCTTCCCTATTCAAAATATACTGTCATCATCAAATACAGTACTGCAGTAGTGGAACTACTTCTCACTATTTTGCAACATTTGATACTAAACTGAATTTTTATAGTCTTTCCCTAAAGGAAGTAACAGTAGGGATCAAAAAAGGTTAGGGTGTAATCTGAATATGTCCAGCTCCAGTTAGATGTTTTATCAAAAGAGAGATTTAATTCTAGTTGCCCACCTTTCTCTTAGCCTCATTGTTGAGATCCCTTGAAAGAACATTAATTAGAGTGGCTTGTACAATGGCAGAACTTGTGATTGATTTCATGTGTCTATCACAGCAAGGGAGAGATCATCTGGGCCATTTCTTCTGGAAGTTTATGAGATAAAAAATTGTTACTGTTTTCAAACAGAAGTCGCATAAAGAACATTTTATAAGTGTGCTTATTGGTTTTCCACACATAAGGAAAGAGAGAGCAAGACAGAGAGTTAATTATTATGTCAGGAAATCCATAATTCTATAGCTGTACCTAAAGTGAGAGCAAGTCCAGCAAGTCACAGGCTTTTATCAAAGTCAAAAAAGCCTGAGAAATGGGATCTCAGTATCAGGGCTCTGCAACAACAGAAATGGAACTAGAGAGTGATTATTCATCCCCTTCCTCCCCCTTATTCCAAGGAAATGAAATCTTCAAGGCGAAAGGATTAAAGTGAAAACTACCAGTACAGAAATGGAAATTTCTTCCCCGAGATCATTTGCATATTTTCCACATGCACTTTATCATGTCTGGAGCTTTTGGCACCCATGTCCAAGGCTTTGATGTGGGTCAACACTTGGCAGGGACCAAACGAGAACAGTGCTGAAGACACTTTGACTCCTTGCAAGTGCATCAGACCAACGTAAATGACAGTAATCATATTAGAGCATGGTCACATTGAAATGGTCACAGTTAAGTAAGTGCAGGGAAGTTACTGAGCCTAAAATGTCATCAGCTACTTTTATAGTCCAGATTTCTACCTTTCACCTTCATTCTTCTATGGGAGAGGGTCTAATACTCATGATTATTGCTTTCCACCATATCTCTTATTTTTACCTAAATGATCAATTTCATTTGAATCAACAAGACGACTTTCATTTTGAGGCAAAGTGTGTCAAAAAGTCTTGAAAAATCTCTGTTTTAATGATGGCTACAGGTACAAAATTCATTTCTGAATCTGCCTTAGGTGTAGTCAGCTCTGAAATGCTCCTAAGTAATTCTTCTTTACTATTAATTTCTATTAATATTCTAAAGAGATTTATTAATTTGCAACCTTCCATATTAAATATTATTTTGTTGCAATTTAGATTATGAAGCAGTGCCTAGGGATACCTCTTTCTCTCTCTAATATGTTTGAAGAATAATTAAATAGACAAAGACGACAGACCTAAAGTTTCAGAAAGATCAGAAAACTAGAAAACACCAGAAATTAAACAAGTCTTCTTCACCCTAACTCAACCCTTATTTGACTTTGCTTAAAAGTGTGTGCTTTCTGGAAAATCCTGGAGGACAACTTGTTTGTTATCCATCAGACTTGAGGGAGAAGGGAGTGAAAGACTGTTTACCAGAGGGGGAAAAAGAGCTATTCAAGAGAAAGTCTTTCTTGAAAAATACCCACCTATTTTTGTATAAAGCATAAATTCTTCAAGTGAATTAATCTGCACTAATGTGTCATGCACAGAGGTGGTGAGAAACTGCATTAATGTTATTTTCTTCATTATTTTCATTCCAGTGAGGGATGAAAACCTCAAAACCTCAAATACATTTGCAAATTGAAATGAAAAGTACATCGGTACACTTCAAATGAAGAATTTTGTTTTAACGGCTCTGAAAGTTGACATTTTTATTGTTTGAAAGTACAAATGTATTCAAATTTCAAAGCACAAATATAGGTTAATGAAATTCCTAATATTTCCTTTCAGTAAGTGTCCAATAGGGTATTTTGACAATGTTTAAATATTTGACCAGGAAAACCCCACCTCAGATTCAAACAAACTCACAATTCCTCCAGGCTCCATGGATAGGAAATTATGTCTGCTGAGAAGATCCCAAATTCCCACAGGTTCACAGAGCACAATCCAATCTTCTTATATTAAAATATTTTGATGCCTCTTTTTTCTACTATTAGCTTTCTTTAAAGAGGTCCTATAGAAATTATCTGAAATGGGTCAGACTGCAAGTGATTCCTCTACTTCACAAAAAACCCTTTGAGCACCCAACAATGTCACACAGACATGACAGGGGTTCACCTGTTTGGAGAAAAACTGGATAGACTTAACCCATCTATAAAGCAAAGATGAATGGGAAGAGACAGAAGAGACAGTGTCTTAGCTCAAAAAAAGCCAAATACCATTTATTTTCATATTTTTCCCTTGCAAGATAATACCACACTGATAAGAAATAATTGCTTTTGATAAAAAAAATGTACTCAATCATATTAAGCCATATATAAAAGATTGCTGGCAATTCTTGTTCAGTAATGTCAAAAATTACTATCTTTCTCTGATTTCAATGTGCTCCTCAGAGTTATTCTTTCTTAATCTTAAAGGTAAGCATCCTGTTGAGAAACAGTAAGATATTTGCTTTTGCATATTCCAACAAGTTTTCAGGGGAAAAGGATTCAATCATCACAACGTAAGACTCAACTAAGGAAAGAGGAGTTCCTTATTAGTGAACCTCTGCTGAGCTTCAAGGCCTGTGGCTGTAAGTTGATATGGTGTCAGTAGATATGCAGGTGTGAGGGAACACTATTTCTAGTCACTCCATCGAAAGTGTCTACTCCCAGAAGAGAGAGGAAACACTTGATAAATCTAAACTGACTTGGAGTTCCATGCTGTACCTTTTATTGTGTGCTCAAACAGGGTAAAAAGTAGTGCACAAAGCCCACTCAGCCCTCAGAGTTAAATAGAGGACTCTTGGCTACGCTAACACTGGCTTTCCCCTTGGCTTTGTATATTGTAATAAGTGACTTTTACCTTTTTATTTCTGATCCTTTCAGTGCACTGCACTAAACCACTGTACTAAACCGCTCTAGTAACATACTTGACTTTCCTTTTAATTAGAATAGTGTAGATATGTATTTAAAGCACAACAGTGTCCTTTCCAAGGTTGTATACAGTGATTATGTATTATCTTAGGTGAGGTAAGAACATGGGACTGTCATGTATCATTGTCCCATTAAATTTCTGGCAAGAAGCATTGAATTGTCAGGGAAAAGGTCATCTTAATCTCTAGATAAATTCACCCCGGAAAATTGCATGCAGAAATAAATAAAACCCAGGTTATATTCCTGATACTGTTTTCCACAATGCATAATATCATAGAGCCATAGAATTATAGACTCATAGAATCACAGACTGGCTTGGGCTGGAAGGGACCTTCTTATGATATAGAAAATATATTCATATAAATACATACATATCTGTATACATATAGATATACGTATACATATAATATACATATACATATGTGTGTGTATATATATGTGTGTGTGTATGTATATATATGTAAGTATATCTATATGTACACAAGCACACATATCTCTAAAAAGTCCCTATAGATAGATGTATGTATATATGTGTGTGTGTGTATGTGTATATATATATATATATATATATATATATATATATATATGTAAAAATAAAATATAGAAAAAGATACTTTT